>CAEGAF010154651.1:0-16102 GCA_903067075.1 Micropoecilia bifurca
TTTTAAACCTGCTAGAATGATGAAAAATCCTTCTTAAATTAATGGTTTTAATATACCATTGTCAATCCAAACTTAATCTTTAAAGATTAAAATCCCTGTTTTAATCCCAAATTTCCTGAAATATACCCTTCTGAAGTAGGTTGTAGTAGTTTGTTTTTAAATATTTTATAAAGGTCCAAACGGATCCCATCCAGACTGGGTGTTTGTCCTGATTTCAATGTATCTATTGCATTTGAAAGTTTATATATAGATATTGAGATATTCAGCTCTGATTTAACTGTTTCAATAAGTGTGGGGTTAAAAAATGAATCAAGTGATATTTGTGATATGTGTCCTTTAGATGCATATAATTTTGAGTAATAATAGTAATAGTAATATTATCCTTTTGAGGATCAGAAGTATTTTCATTTTCAGTTGTAATTTAATGTATTGCCCTTTCATTCTGCATAGCTTTAATGCGCCAGGCTAGAAGCTTTCCTGCCTTTTCTCCTTGATCATAGTAGGATTGTTTCAGATTGAATATCTCTGATGAAGCTTTGTAAATAGATAGTTTGTTATATTTTGCCCTTAATATTAGCAGTTTTTGTTGCTGTTCTTTAGAATCCTTTACATTTATCTCAAACTCAGTCTCTAATTTGTTCAAGTTTTACCATCTTCATGAAGTTTCTATGGGAACACTTTATTTGAAGGGGGTGAATAAGACTGACATGACACTGTCATAAATACCTGTCATGAACATGAATAAGCCTTCATGAATATTTATGACTGATGTTATAAAGCATCATTCGGTAAATTATGACACTTTTAATAGAAAGTTGACATTATTCAAATGTCTTTATGACAACTTGACATTAACCAAGATATCATTACTGATATAAATTTGTTCTAAAAGTATTACTGATTGCACTTTAAAAATTAAGTAACTTTGTTATTAAAGGTAAAGTTTAAACAGTAATGATTTCTTGAGTAATGATTAAAAGTGTCCTAATTTACCGAATGATGCTTTATGACATCAGTCATTCATGTTCATGACAGGTGTTATGTCATGTTTATGAAAGTGTCATGACAGTCTTATTCACCCCCCCTTCAAATAAATTACCGTTTCTATTAGTCTTATTTCTTGTGTAACTTATCATTTGACCCCGTATATAAGCCTTGAAGGCTTCCCATCCAATAGATGCTGTTTCAGACTGAAATAATCATCAATATTTTCCTCAATATATTTCAGAAAGTTGGGCATTTGCAGCCAATGGGGTTTTAACCACCATATAGGATTACATCTAAATCCAATAAGGGGTGAAAATTTAAGCAAGCATAGTGAGTGGTCAGAGATTAATACGCTTTCATAGGTACAACCTCTCCTCCTTGGGCTGCTACCTTATCGTGGTGGAGGGGTTTGTGTGTCCCAATGATCCTAGGAGCTATGCTGTCTGGGCACGTCCCAACAGGGGGAGGCCTCGGGGAAGACCCAGGACACGCTGAAGGGACTATGTCCCTGGCCTGGCCTGGGAACGCCTTGGGATTCCTCCCGAGGAGCTAGAAGAAGTGGCTGGGGAGAGGGAATTCTGGGCCTCCCTTCTGAAGCTGCTGCCCCCGCGACCCGACCCCGGATAAGCGGCAGAAAATGGATGGATGCTTTGAAACGGTG
This sequence comes from Micropoecilia bifurca, assembly GCA_903067075.1. Classification (NCBI taxonomy): domain Eukaryota; kingdom Metazoa; phylum Chordata; class Actinopteri; order Cyprinodontiformes; family Poeciliidae; genus Micropoecilia; species Micropoecilia bifurca. The sequence goes on from CAEGAF010154651.1 coordinate 1,649, forward strand.
ACGGCTCTCTTGGATACGTTGTTGCTGTCAGAATCTCAACATGGCAACGTTGTCATTTAAACAAACCCAAACAATTTTTTTTTAAATATTTGCTCTACATCTAGAAGGCAAATGTTCATCTAGAAACATCTAGAATGGCAAATGTAGACCGTCAAATGTTCACCCAACCTACCCGGATGAAAGTTGCAGTGGCACTCTGTGGTAGGTTCGTACACGGCATGTTGTTTATCTGGGAGGAAGGTAATAAAAAGAAATCAGTTTAGAAATGTATTTGAAAAGCCTCACTGAGTGGGACATAGCTAGAAGTACCCAGAAGGCATCTCGATAAGACTCACCTGAGTGAGGAGCAGGGTCTAAACTCGAAGCTCCCGCTGAATCACTGAGATCCTGGAAACGTGACCCTGGTTGCTATTTGATGGAAGCTCATTGTAGCCGCCTGTATTCAGGATCTCTCCTTTCAGTGAGGAAAGAATAGAATGATCTATCTTTCATGACTGTAGGTGAGGATCAGACTTTAATCATTGAACAGGTGGATGTACTCGGAATTGAGGAGCGAGTGGGAAGGTGGAGGAAGACGGAGGAGCCGACGGGATCCTGTATGACTGACGGTAATGAGGTAAAGGTTCACAGCGCAGCGTTCTGCTACAAACAGAATCCTAATTCTGATCCAAGCAGCAAGAGGCCACTTAGTTTCTTAAAGGCTTCCAATTTCAGATCCGTGATTGTGTAATAAGTAATGGCTTTCATACTCTTGCTGAATTTTAGATGACTTGGCAACTTTATATAATAAACCAATGGGTTTCTGCTTCTAAAGACAACAGGAACTGGTGTCTCTGATTAAATCTTTGCACAAGCTGAATAGATATGAGGTATATATTTTTAATTTTTTTAGAGGAGAAGGGGATTTTTCAACCATTTTAAAAATGGTGAAAGCCGCTGGACTGTCAGTCTGACGTAATTTAAAAGCAATGACAAAATCCCATCTAGAGGTCTTGGAGGAATATGAGCCATGTCACGAGCTTCAGGCTTAGTTTTCACTCTGACATATAGCAACAATTGTGAGGCATTAAATAGAAAGCTCTCCGTTCTTTCCTAATTAAGCTCTGTAGGTTCAGGGAGGCAAAGGTGAACTCCAATTATGTCTTAAAAGCATCTCAAGAACCACTAATGCACCACAGCTCAGGTGTGTGTCATAAGGAGGGCACTGAGAGCGTATGTTTCATTCTTTTTCTTTTTTTTTTCAGAAATTCAAAACAGAAGGAGGTAACCTTTCTCTCCCTTTGCCATCACTGCAGAGAAATGTTGGTTCATAAAGAATTAATTAAATCGCTTTTGACTAATCGATTGACGTTAACGTGTTAAAAACATTGAGCAGTTGTGTGACGCACTGGGAGACTGGCACCGCCTATGACGTCTTGATCAAGGTCTGAGTTCTTACCGTCAGGATTTCTTGCACTAGACAACAGCGACCGGCAGAGCAGAGCGTATAAAGTATTCTGCACCAATCTGGTGTTCGAATAATAATTACTCTTTGTTGATGAGCTGGTGTTGATTTAAAAGGTTGGCACCATAAAGTGTTTATGAATGCTGCTGTCAATGTTTGCTTTTTTTGATTAAAATGTGATCAATTATGAATGAGTAATTCCAGACCCTGCAATTAACTCCATGAAAACATTTTAATTGAGCCCCACCATGACTAATATTGCATTGTCTGTATGGTTCCCATCTAATGCGGAGACACTCAACTTTTCAATAAAATAAACAGAACAAACTCTTCTAAATAACATTGATAAGTAATATTTGACTATTTGACATAATTATAATGCAATTCAATTTGTTATATGGCATCATATAACATTATTGTCAGATGCAGATGAATAAAAACCGCCAATGATCAAAGTATCCGATTTCTAAACTCTGTGATATTGAATATTACAATTCTATTCCACTGCAAGCGAATATTTAAATCTGGACATAGCAGAGAAAATCTGGCGCTTTTCTATTACGTCTAGGATGTGAAACACACACGAATAAAACATTTGGGCACAAAATGGAAATGATTGCAGCCTGTGTGTGTGTTCGCTGCAGTCCGTTTTAGTGCCGGTTTGCACCTGTTGGAGCTAAATGGAGCTTTGACCTTTGCTAATTAATTACCGCGGCTGTCCGAGCGAAGAACAGCAGGCAGCGGCGAGTTGTAAGCGACTTGGAATAGATTTAATGATACAGAGGGGAAGGTGACAATTGGTGAGAAGGTGTCTCCGGCTTGGACAGATACGGAGCCCTAGAGACGGGCCAGATGAGTCAATCCTTCATTTCAACAGCCGGGGGAAGAGGGAGAGGATAATTGCTCTGTTCTCACGGCGGCTTCGGATTGCTTTGAGACAGAAGATGGCCTTAAAGCCGGGAGTAACTAACCACCTTGACTCTGACTAAAGAAGACGAGAGTCACAAATCAGGCTTTTGTTTTTCCTTTTATTTCGTGCTTACCCTCATTATGAGGGTTGCGTGCCGTCTCCTCTGGGGGATTTTGTTATCCCGTTTTTGGCTGTGTTCATTAAAAAAGCAATCAAATGCACATTTAAAAGGAAAAAAAAAATCTTGATTTAATAGCTTAAGTAATCTACAGTGTTGCCTCTGGTGTCCTTCGACTTCATTTTGACAAAACAACACAGTTTGTGAAGAAATGACGGCGTTTGTTTTTGGTCGGGTCGAAATCTGGAACCAAAAGGACAAAAAGTGTGAACTGAATCACATTATTTATAAACTTGTCACTGAATGTGGAAATTTCCCATTGTCTAATGTGGGTTTTGCGCAACACATCTAAATATAATATTTCTGTACTAAAATCCTTTTTTGATTGTCATTTACAATGAAGCTGCATTTTTGGGATAGCAGTAGACTATAATCGCCTAAATTAACAAAAATATGCATTTAAAATAAATAACTGCGTGAATTTCTTTTTCTTAAACAAATTTCTTCAACACTAGTACGACGAAAACAAAGAATCTGAAGTGTAAATTCGTCTTCATTTAATAATGCGGGGACATATGCTGCAGCCACAGCTGCATTGCAGAATATTTTTCATAAAATAATTTCAGACAAGTCACACATGACAAATTTACATTTCAGTTCCCGTCACTAAAATAGCTGCCCTAAGATAGTTGTTTTGTTTGTTTGTTTGTTTTTTAATGAAAAATACTGTCCTGTCTCTGCTGCCATTTTCGTGTGGCGCACGAGAGGAGCACACTTGTTCAGATTACAGTAAAGGTCAGACGAAGGGAATCTCATTAGTGCGTTGGAAAGGCAGACACGCTTTTTTTTTGTTTTTCAAAAACGAGAAAATGCAAAACAAATCCATCAACGGAGCGTGACAGACGCAGCATAAACATGCCGCTTTAGGCACAAAAGAAGCTACGTTAATATATATATATCTTCAATGCGGGTCAGGAATAAAATATACATGTGCGGTCTTTCATCTATAATTAGCTCACACTTAATAATAGCCCCCCTGTTGAGATCACCGCCATGGGCAGGACATGCACTTCACCATCATGCACAGCCACAACCAATGCATGTTAAAAACTGTAGTGTATTTGAGGTGATATAGACGGGGTGGGGGGGGTTGAATCCCTCCTGTTGCAAAAAAACTCTCTAAATATAACTGCAACTACGTTTTATGCATGTAAACAGGTTATATAATTAGGTTATGTTTTTTGTTCTGAATGCACAACATATCAGCAATAACATCGGCACCAGCCGATATTAGTCATTTCTTCGCATTTCACCTCTATAAACAAAAGTAGGCTGATGGTATCTGATATAAACAATCAACTTTTATTTACATATTTTTTGTTTTTGGAGGAGATTGATCATATGTGGCATATGTGCCATTTGTTTGCTAACAAACAAATGGCACATATGTTTGTTAGGCCACGACATGGAATTATATCATGGCCGTATTTAACCCCGGAATTTGTGAGTATCTCAAGTTGTGAAACAAAATAAATAAATAAAATACCCAGTGTTTAGTCATTACAGATGCTGCCTGTTGTGGCTGCTTTTTACATGCTAAATATTTCAGTAAGATGGCACCAGGAAAGTTTGGCTAATCTAAATCTCGTATTAAATATGCATTCCGCCCCACTCGAGCCTCTCTGGTGCGGTTCGCTCCTTTAAAAGCGAGCTTTTCGAATCCCGAGGACAACCGCGTGTCTTCAGGTTACATATTCATTTGAGTCGGGCACAAAAAAAATGTATTCTTGTTTTTGGTGGTGCTTTTGAGTTCAAGTCATCAGCATCTCAAAGGCTTCATCCTTTTTGTTCCCCCTTTTTTTTCAGCGGGTTCAAAGTCTCATTTTGAAGTGTTGCGAGGATTCATCAACACAGTAATGCACACGACTGCTTGTGAGGTTTAGATTGGACGGCTACATGCTTGAAAGACATGTTGCCGGGAAAAACCCAACAGGCCCGTTCAGCCTTTGGCATACAAATACGTCTGCTCACTCTTCTTGGAAGCTGCACGGCCCTTAGTGGGGCGACAGCGGTAAGTGATGGATGCCGCGACGCTGACAGGAGGAGTAATTATGCTTTGTCTCATGATTCCTGGTATGGGGGCCACCCATCACTCTCCATTACACCCCTGTGTTGTGGCAGCCTTTCACTTTGTTTAGCAAATGAAATGCTTTTCCACCTCGGTGCCCTGCAGAAACAAGGAGAGGCGTCGTAGGGGTGTGTGCAGGGCGGAGGCAGGGAAGCGGGGTTCTTGTTGCTCTCCTGGGCAACCGTTTCAGAGAAATACAAGAGAGGAAAAACAGATGGAAAATATCGCAAAAATATTCATACCCCTTGAGCTTCGAGCTGAAAACTTCCACTGTTTTCATAGCCTCGCTTCCACGTTCAGTTCTAAACCTTTTATTTTGAGAAAAATAAGATGCAGAAATGAAAACAGAGACAATAATGCAATTATTAACGACTTGACCTCCATCGAGCTGGTAAAGGAAAGCATCCCCACTGTATGAGGCTGTTAAACAGAGCACTTTTGTTCATGTCTGAGTGTATGGAAAGCCATTTTGGACAACAATCGTTTGCTTTCCAGCATCACATTAAGTCTGAGCTCTATTAAAAACCTCTTTTAGTGTTGTTTTAGCATCATTGCACGTACAAAAAATACCACCTGGTGTTTGAAAACTGTAAGTGCAGCAGGGGTGTTGAACACCTGCTGGAGCTCAATTAGTAACCCTGCCCTTTGATTTTGACAGCCAGTGGTTTTAAACGGTGCTCATCTGAAGGAATAAGGAGCGAAGGAAGACCATCAAATACTAAAGCAATGATCTTCACGCTCAGATTTATAAAACGGAAAAAGAAAAAAGTTTGCTGTGCACTCTAGAGGAGATTTCTCATTTAGGTACGCAGACTCATTTAAAATGAAATGCATCAGTTCAATCTCAAACTCAAATGTATTTTCTCTGAGAGCCTTGACAAATTTACACCTCAGGTGGCACCTATTAATCGTTTGCTGGTGTTAATTAAATGTGTAGTGGTGCTAAATAAAAGCCAGATGGGATTATTAGTGGAGTATGCCTGATGGCAGGTGACACAGGAAAACACACAAATATTACATATGAGATCTGACTACTGGGTTTACATGCCAAATTCTGTCCATTTTCCGATGAGATTCTCAAAGTTTAGTGACAAAATTAAGAAAATGATCCCTACTTTCGTAGATCTTTTTCACGCCAGCGTCTCTCTCCGGCTGTTATCACTTCACGTAATAACTGAAATGGCTTTTATGAAAGGCCATGTGAGTAATCTTGTGCTCGGTACGAATCCCTTCATACATATTTCCTTTACTTTGGAAAGATCAAAGAAAAAGAACGACAGTATTGCCCCGCGTTGCACCACATTTTTAGCAAATGACAAGAAATTCAGCAAAGAATGGATGCGTTTTATTTCTTTTTTCTTTCTTTTTTCTGGTATCACATATGAGACTGGTGCAAAAGCCCAATTTGGTTTCCTCTTGTTGAGCCTAATCAGATTCCATCCACCTGGAATCCTGTCGGCCTTCAGAGCTGTGAGTGACAGGCGTCGTTACCGATATCAATCATCATTTGCCTCACCTCATTAGGACCATGTGTATAATCAAGCCTGCAGCCAAGGTCAAAATTATGAAATCATTACGCTTTTTTTCAGTCTAAATGACAAGACTAATCACCGCGCCTTACAAGTGGATACACGGCGTGGCCTTATCTGCACTGAGGCCTCGTTTCACGTGTGGACAGGAGTTCACATGAGCAAAGTTTCCCTTGTACGGCGATTAATCCTCGCTGTTAGGGGTTAATAAGAGCAATTTAGCCAAGTATAGCCGCTTCGATTTCAAGTTCAGGGGTATAATGGTTTTATTATGCACCTTCTTTCTCTCACTCCTGTAGGGAAGGTGAAGGATCCATGTAGGTTGAGGAGAACGCATAAGACATAGGAGGCTATATTTAGCTAGAGAACTCTTTTTACCCTTCAGTGGGGGGTTTGGGGGGAGAGTTTGCGGTGTTTTTGATGTAAATAGCCTCATTTCCTCACACGCTGCTCCACTAACCGACTAAATCCACAAGATGCAGGAAAGCATCAAGACCTAGTTAGGTTAGGTGAACACCCGAATAAATTTCAATATGAATGGTGCCATTAAGTCTGTTTTCAGCAGCTTTAGCATAATATTATTTAGATATGCAGCTGGGAGATGAAAGAAGGGAGAAGGAAAAAGCAGAAGGGTGTCCGAAAGCAGCAAACTGACTGGTGTCTGGTCCATCTTTTAATAAGCGTCACTCTGCAGAGTGACGCTTATTAAAGACACGCAGAGAAAATCATTTAAGTTCATTTCCCAACTGTCTCCAAATCCAGTCTTTTTGTAAAAGGCATGACAAAAGAAAAAAAAACTATTAACTTTAGCTATTTACTTCTACTTCTAACTTTTGGCACCCCAAATTTGGTGGTGACGCAAATTTGGGGTGCCAAAAAATATACTTAAGAACAGCGATACTTTCTAAAATTACTCAAAATTACAAAGTACAGTGTAATAAAACTATTCCCCCAAGTCTTTTTTTCACACACAGTGACTCAAGTTCATATAATGGGTTAATATAATGAGAAACTACCCAATTCTGCATGTTGAGTTAACTGGATCAAGTGTTTTTACGTTGGGCTGTGATGGATTGTTCATTGTTGATCTTCGAAATAACACCACTTTAAAAATGAATAGAATTTGTTGCTATTTTGCACACGGCCTAAAAATACATCATGTCTGTATGAACAGCCATAAATCTAGCTAAATTTAGACTCATCAACAATGCTGGAAAGACCAGGAACTCGTTTAATCACCATGGAATTGCTGACCTGAACGCCGACGAGCATCGTCAAGCGGAAGATGAAAAACCAGACCCGACGGTGCAGATGTGCTGAACGCCACGATTAACCTGGGCTTCTTTAACGCCTCACTGCTGCCTCGGGCTGATTGCCTCCATGCGACGCCACATTGATGAACCCATTTTCGCTGATATTCCAATCTTCTGAGATGCACTTTTAGGAGCACATAAAGTCATCATGCATCTAATGTTGGATGCTGAAAAGATTTCTCGTCCTATCGATTCACAAGCGTTAACACATTTTACACGCAATGAGGCAGCCGGGTGTAATGGAAAGATGACCGTCTCTGCCAATGCTTAGGTCTGGTAATTACAGAAGATTACACAACTTAGGGTGGGAAAATTGCTGGATGTGCTTGAAGAAAAAGCAATAAAAGCAATTCAACAAACTCAATCAGTAAAGTCGTTTCTACCAGTTATGATTTGGCGTTTTATCTCGTACAGTTTATCCTTTAAGGTAGTTTGTATCAGTTCTGAAATGCTCAGAAAGCTTAAATTAAATACAGCACCCTTGCTAGAGGTCAAACCTTTAAGGTCTGTATTTGGCCACGAAATACAAATGTCCAAATTGCTATTCGTTTTTGGTAAGTAGTGGTGGGGAGAGGATCTGTTTTCACTCCAGACATACAGTTTCATACCCAGAATCAGCGATTATGCAAACATGCTCTTCATCTATTGCACTTCTCTGGCTCGGGTTTGATGATTTCAGCCTAGAGTCTTGTTTCCATCTCAAAGCATCCAGGCACAGGGCAGCTGCAAAGACAGACGGATTCAGCTACACTATATTCGTGGCTCGCTTTAGTCCCACAACTTGCACACAAACGTGTGTGCAAGAATGTAGTTGAACTATTTCACCTTTGTGTGACTCCAGGTGACAGGTTTGTGATGGTACTCCAGACGCCAAAAGCACCTCTCCATCACTGTCTGGATCCAAAAAAGGTATGAGATTGGAGCATATTATTAGTTTTATGAGCTGCAGTAGACTTATGTTGTAACTGTCTGCTACTCTCTGTTTGCTGATCTTTCATCTAAAATTGATCTTTAAACCAAAAAAATAAAATAAAAAAGGTTCAGTATATCCTTGCATGTCGCAAAATGCAACCACAGATCAAATAAAGATCCTGCTAAAAAGGTCTAGTCAAAAAGAAAAAAGCCTGTCAACAGCGTCGGAGGAAGGTACCGATGTTGAAGAGACGAGCTTTATATGGTAATGAGTTCCTGTTCTAGTGCGATTCAAGGCTCCTTTTCTTTATTTTCCTTTTGCAAAGGTGCATTTTATAAACCAGCCGGCAACAGAAAAGGCCAAAAGTGATTTATTTATGTTTTTTACCACTTTGAAGATTCTCATGTTTTCTGGCTCTTTTACTTTCAACCTTTAATGCCTCCAGGTCTGGATCCCGGTTTGACTCTATTGAACATCATTGTACTTTGCAACACACTAATAAATCCCAAATGACATCCGGGGAGCTGGACGAATTGCAAGGTTAACTAACAATCACTTACTTCTTTCTATTATGCTTTTTTTCCCCCTCACTTCTCATCTTTCCAAACTTTTATGAGATAATATCTTCTTCAACCAACCTTGACATGAGTTGTGTGACTCTTTAGACGTGTCAGGTTCCACTTGCAAAAAGAGGCTTTGGAGGTATGTGGGAACAATAAGCGAGTTACTATGTAGTACAACGCTGTGGAATAATAAAGTGAGTTTCTTCTGAATTTGTCTCGAATTGGGTAAAATTGACCTTATTAATTCCTTCCCAGTTTATAAAGACACAACAGAGAGAAAAGAAAAAGGATGATTATTTGTTCTGTTTGCTCGGATTACAAAATGCTCAAAAACTGTAATGCAACACCCAACGTCTTTTAGACATTTAAATTTTACACCAAGAATTAATCAAAGTCGGTGAAGTTCAATGTTGGCCTTTTTTTCTCGTATTTTTGCGATGGTGAAGCCACACGCTAACAGCTGGCAACAGACAGAGAGTGATTTATTCATGCTTATTTAAATTTAATACTTTCCTGTGGTTATTAAATGTTTAAGCAAATTGCCTATACAAAGTTCATGCTTCCTATCAAATCATGTCTAATAAAATCAACTTGACCAGGACATTGTCTTTCGTACAGTAATGTAGAAACACATTTGATACCTTGTAAAAATATAAAATAGTGCATTTCTTTATTATTCTCATTACTGGTCAGTTTGCTTATTCTTTCTACACTTGCAATTCTATTATTACTCTGATTAAAATTTCCTGTTTAAAACTTTGAATGAATTCGGACTTGACCTCGAGACTCGAGTCCGACTAGGCTCTCGCAAAGTCGTGGCTTTGGTCCCACCGCTGTCGGCCACAACAGATGGTCAGGGTTCTGCTGAATGTTTTTCCTGTTAAAAGGGAACGCTTTGTTTCCGATGCGTTGCTTGTGCAGAGTAAAGGATGTCTTGTAGAAATCACCCTGAGTCGGTGCTTTTCAGAACAAATTTTTTGCTGATGTTGCAGTTCTCCAAAGTGTGGACCAACCAGCTTTTGCACATCTAGAGACTGAAGGTTTTGCTTGTTTTTTCTTTCTGATAAATAGCCTAGTGAACATCTTTATGTACTATCTTGGTTGTTTAGATTTTTGATCATTTTCTCTGTGGATTAAGAATTTTTTGCAATTGATTATTAGGGTCATATGAAGAAAAAAATATATAAAAATGAGCATAAAGTCATAAAATTACAACAAAGTCGTATTACGAGAATAAAATCATACAAGAATACAATCTAAAAAATATGAAAATAAAGTCATATGACACTTTTATTCTAGTATTATTTCAAATATTGTAGCAATTCAGGCTTTATTATTACTTTATTCTCAAAATACGACACTGAAAGTCTTTCCTCTGAAGCTGCTGATGTTGACATATGAAAAGCAGTGAAATCGCTGAGCTGCCTCCGTTTTATCTCAAAACTGAGCAGAGTGATTGGTTAAAGTCTGGCACTAATTTTCAACAGTTGTCTGAGCAAGACCGGCCGTATACATTTAAACCCCCATCAGCTGAGTAAGTAGCCCATGTAATTAATATAAGTGCACTAATGCTAATGCAGCCTCCATTTTCTTATTGAAGTCGGCCTCATGCTGTCTAATTTTTTTTTTTCTGGTAGTAATTTCTGGTAGTAATAGTAACTTTCTCGTTATTTTACAGCTCTCTTACAATAAGTGTTGAGGCGCAGAGCTCAAAACATGTCGTCAAGTTTAAGTATATATTAGGAATTCAATTGGTTTCACTCAGCATACTGTACTGTATAGATCGGATAAAAGTTTAAACAGGATACAACAACGCGGTTCTTAGATATGGAAAGTTTCAAGCCCAGCTCTCGTCCGCTCTGCCATCTGCTCTCCTAATTTTATATTAATGCTTCTGGGATGAAAGGCTCGCTCTCTACCCTGGTTCCCGATTTTACAAATCTATTTTGATGGTATATATATATATATATATATATATATATATATTTATTTTTATTTTTTCTTTCTGTTGTTGTTTGCGTGATTGACCATCTGCCGTGTCAAAACCGTGTGGGCGTATATTTAGCGCTGCCCAGGAGCAAGAGCTCTCAGAGGTGAGGCGAGGCTTGGCTTGGATCCATCTTGATTTCCAAGTAATGAGCTCTATGTTTCACTGTGATGTGAGTCTGTAGGGGGCCCAATTAATGAATCAGACCACCAATGTATTACACTCTGTCCATGTAAAATGTACGTCGGATGTATGCCTAAAGACACCGCGAGGAACGCAGGAATCTTTGATCACGCCGCTTCTCGGTGAATTTCGATGCCGCCCGTGAAGGTGAAACACACGGTGCTGCCGATCTGCTAGTGCATTAAGATATTAGATGCTAAAAGTGGATATTTTTGTGCCAAAAGGTGTTTTGTTGTTCTGAGTCCAATTACCTTTATAATGCGACTCTTGGCTGCGGGAGGCAAACAGACTTTATTCTCTGTAGTCGAGCCAAACTCTTATCATACCCAACAAAGCAGAGAAATAGACATTGAAAGAGCAGAAATGGGTCACACAGCAAATCTATATGACTTATTTAGTCATGAACTAATCCAATCTCACCAGCCGTGCTTCAAAATTAGACGATTTTGCATTGGAGATATTGTGGATGTTTGACAGTGAAGCGTCTCCTAAGCAATTCGTAATCACGTCTGTCAGCCATCGTACTGTATGGTCCACAATTACCCGCAGTGTAATGTTTTGTTTGTGTAATGTCATCTGTGCTGCACTTTAGTTACATGAAGTAATGTATAAAAATACATCTGGATTGAATTTGCAGCTGTGACTGCCAAACGAAAAGCTTTTACTTCATTTATGGCATAAAATCCCAATGACACGGGCAGAGGAAAATCATGGTGTCAATGATGCTTTTTTTTTAAAGTTAAGAAAGGAGATTTGGTGATTTGCACAAATCGATTTCTTGAACTTTGCAAACAAAGTGAAAACTTTCTCAAACATAAAACTTTAGATAATGTGTGAAACATGACTTAACACAATCCCCTGCTTGAAATTATGTTTCTTCACACAATTTCAGCTCATGAATATTGACTTTATTCCCCCCAACCCCATCCGACAAATAGCTCGGAAGAGAATTTGTCTCCGTCGTGAGATAGATTCTGGCTTTTTGTTAATGATGGTTGAGGCGATAATAACTGGAACCGGCTCTATTAACCTATATTTGATGACTTTCACTAATTAATTTCGTCCTTTTTTAACAGAAATTCAGACACAAATCTGAACATTTTCTTTTAGTAATTTATAAAGATTGACTTGTAAGTTTTGTCAGAATTAATCCAGTTTCTACACTTGGAAACGCACCGATTTCAAAGTTCCTCATTGAGATCATCAATGTATTTGTTTGGGAGTCGTGCGAGCAAAAACCAATCACGGACCAATCAGACTCTCCGGAGACATGAAGACGTCGACACCAGCATTTTTTCCTTTGCCTTCTTGCCTCTTTCTGCAGAGAGGGTTAGCCAAGATTACATCCAAAGGTTTCAGCAGCCTCTCTCCTTTTTTCCCATAGATCTCCCCGAGATCAGTCATAATTACAGCGGCTCCTACCGCTTAGATGACGTCCCTCCCGGTGTTACCATGGAAACGCCTGCCGTCGCGATGAGGCGGTAGGATTGGCGTGAAGGGGATCTTTATTTCCCATCGGCCGTATCTGATTAAAAACGCCGGCATAGCTAACAAAGGAGAAGAGGGAGGAGGGGGTGGGGGGGTTGGGGTGAACGGTGGGGTGGGGAAGGGAGCGGGTGTTTTAATTTCCACACGCTGCTGGCTCCTGAAGGTCCCTTTCATCCAGGAGAAAGATACAGGGTCGCCACTCGAGGCTGTAATGGCTGCTGCGGAGGGTAAATTCTACCTGCATCCCCTCTAAGACAGGAGGGGCTGATGATAGATCATGTGGGTTAATCTAATAGGGCTGCGCTCCTGTGATTTAAGTCCATTATGATTGTTTATGTGGCATGGATTGTCTGCATGAATGAATGAGGACAGGAGATAAGATGCGATAGGCAAACACACAAGCATTCCCCTTGAAGACAGTCAAGGGGAAGGCAGAAAGTCTAAAGGTACATCCACAACTTTTAAGCACAATCGGTAGTGGCATCGGTAATAAACATGATGTTATTTGCTGGAAACGGTGGCAGACGGAGACGGAGTGATAAATGTTTGTTGGTGTATCCTCCTCACTCCCCATCACCCCACCCTCAGGGCAGGCTGGTGTTCACGGAATCGGGGGACGGTCAGTTAATTAAACACGTAAGACGATGGCCTTCATGAAAAGTTAATTAGCTGCTAATGAAAGCGGAGTGGGCCGGACCGCTGCGGTGCTGATAAAGTGGCGGGGAGGCGCGCGGACGTCCACGCGCCGGGTTGCCGGCTCGAGCCCCAACGGAGCTGATAAGTCCAACCACAATCGCGACTTTCTCCAAAGGTGAAAATAAACGGCTTCCTTGCGAGTGAAATGACGGAGAAGGGGCAGGGGAGGGTGTTTAAAGCTGAGGACACGTCTGCAAGGGGATCAAACTGACTTTTATCTGCAGAAGGTTGTTGTTTTGGCCTGGTTTTCAGACAGGGTAACGAAGATTACGCTCCGTCTGATCTGCCTCACCATTAGGAGTGTGTAAAAGGCCTGCTTATTCTTTTTGTAGTTCAATGCAAAACTGAATTCTTCCTGCTTTAAGAACATCTGTTCTCACATTTCAACTGATTTTCCTTCTGTGGATGTTGGCACCCCTGGCAAGTTTATCTTTTATTTAGAAACCTGACATCGCAAGGCTTTGACCTAGTATATGTGGGGGGGATCCCATATCCAATTGTACCGATTGCAGTCTTCTCACTGCAGAGTCACTTCAGATTTCACTTCCAAAATAGAGCAAACGAGATTCCTTCTGCTGGAACGGTTTAATGGCTGGACGGACATTTTTAAAGCGACAAATGGGCAGGCCATAAAACGTCTAGGAGGACAAAAGGAAACGACAATGACAATCACAATAAAAGCAACAAATAAAATTGGACGAAAAAAAGATGAAGGTAAAGGGAGGAAATGAAATGGACAATGGGATGAACAAAATACCCACAGGTATTTAAGTTGCAAATATAATTTATAATATCTATAGCGGCTACAGGCATGGAGTAGTGTAATTGCAACTGCAAACATTAGTATGCAGTATAATGTGTTTAAAGGTAGATGTTTTGTAAGCTAAAGCTGATGTTTTTTGTCTGCGTTTACTTGTTTACAATTGAATTATCCAAAAAAATAATCATTGACATTGTTATTAAGTACCGTATTTTCCGCACTATAAGGCGCACCGGATTATAAGGCGCGCCTTCAATGAACGGCCTATTTTAAAACTTTGTTCATATATAAGGCGCACCTCATTATAAGGCGCATAGAATAGACGCCACAGTTATGTTGCCACCTGTCCGGTATTGAACGGAACATGATTTGTTCCGTTCACTACAAATATGGATGTCTAATAATAAAAAATTGGTCCCGAG
>CAEGAF010154666.1:0-10486 GCA_903067075.1 Micropoecilia bifurca
AGAACACGCCAAGAAACAAGTCAGAACACGCTAAGAACACGCCAAGAAACAAGTCAGAACACGCTAAGACTAGAACACGCCAAGAAACAAGTCAGAACACGCTAAGACTAGAACACGCCAAGAAACAAATCAAAACACGCTAGGTCTAGAACACGCCAAAAAACAAGTCAGAAAATGCTAACAAAAGATTAGAACATGCCAAGAAACAAGTCAGAACACGCTAACAAAAAAATTAGAACACATTAACAAAAGATTACAACATGTTAACGTCATCTTAGAACACGCTACCATCAGCTTAGAACATGTTAACAAAATATTAGAACAAGCTAACTTCAGATTAGAACACACTAACACCAGCTTAGAGCACGTTAACACCAGTTTTAGAACATTAGAACACGCTAACATCAGTTTAGAACACACTAACATCAGCTTAGAACATGTTAACACCAGCTTAGAACACGCTAACATCAGTTTAGAACACACTAACATCAGCTTAGAACATGTTAACACCAGCTTAGAACACGCTAACATCAGCTTAGAACATGCTAACATCTGTTTAGAACACACTAACACCAGCTTAGAACACGCTAACATCTGTTTAGAACATGCTTAGACTCGATGAGGATGGGATGAAATGAGAACCAGAGATCTGGTGGTCACACTGAAGTCAGCTGTATTGTTCTGAACATATGAAACTTCTCCATATGTGAACATAGAGGCCATGTAATCGGTTCTTCTAGACCGTCTGAAGAACCGATCCGTTTTGTTCTGAAGGACCTTCTCATTGGGAGGCTCCTCACTCGGACACGTTACCATGGAAACGGATGCTGTGACGTTGTCCCTTCCTCCTCAGGTGCAGGGCAGCAACCAGGTGCAACGGGCCCCCAGGGCCTTGTTCTGTCTGAGGCTCAACAACCCGATCCGACGCGCCGCACTTCACATCGTCGAGTGGAAGTATCCTTCAGCCAATCAGCGGCCAGGACACTCCAGTTTCAACCTGGCATCATTCTGGTTCTGTTGGCATCTGGACCCTCTGGTTCTGGTTCTACAGAGAGAGGCTTTCATCTGAGCAAACACTTAAAATATCACAAATAGAGAAAATGCTTCCCTCTGCTGGTCTGGAATGAATCAACCCTGCTAGCATAATTTGGTCAGATGTGGACACACACACACATCTGTAACAACAGTAGAAAGTTTGTGAAGTCAGGATTTATTGGCCAGATGTGAGTCCATCTCCTATTAATAGACTCTTTCAGAAAACCCAAAATCCATTTCAAGTGCAAATCTTTGGGTTTTGCTGTTTCCATCAACTATTTTTAATGCGAAACTTCAAAATGCAAATAAAAAACACTGATGGAAACACAGCTATTGTTTTCTGTGGGAGACCTGACCCGGCCATCAGAACCTCCAGGTCCAGTGTCTCCAGAACCATGGAAGGGAAAGAGAGTGGACATGTGTCTCTGCTCTCTGATTGGGCAGAAACCAGGAAGTCCTCCAGCAGCGGGACACAGAAATGGGTTCTGGTGCCACTAAAGGCTGATCAGGTGTCGGATCAGCCGGTTCCTCTGGTAGTTTCAGAACTTCCTGAACTCGTTTCTCAGACCGTTCGATATCTTCATCCTGTTAGCCATCTTTGCTAACTGCGTGGCTCTGGGAGTTTCCAAACCGTTTCCTGAAGATGATTCCAACTCCACCAACCATGACCTGGTGAGAGGAGGCCTGACCTCCAGAACGAGACCTGAGGCTGTGGAGGCGGCGCAGCAGCGGATGACTGACAGATCCCTGATCAGCTCTGAGGACTTTCTGCTCTGCTGCTGCAGCTCCGCCGTCTGCAGGCCGAGCCCGCTGCTCACACAGTCACTTCCTGTTGCAGTGATGGCTGCGCCTCGCTCTCCGCTGAACTCATTGGGCTTCCACCCATTTTACTGAGACCATCCAGTCCATGTTCTCCTGTCACGTGTTCTGCTGTCCGGCTCTGACGGACCCGGTTCTGTGTTTCAGGAACAAGTGGAGTACATCTTCCTCATAATCTTCACCATCGAGACGTTCCTGAAGATCCTGGCCTACGGTCTGGTGATGCATCCCAGCTCCTACATCCGTAACGGCTGGAACCTGCTGGACTTCGTCATCGTCATTGTTGGGTAGGAAGACCTGGACGTCTCCGAGGGCCTTTCACTGCTTCTGTGTGCCAGTCCCAGGTTCTGATCCGCTTTATTTCAGTAGTTTATACATCTGAAGTGAAGTGGTTCCTAGTTCTCAATGATTTTATGAATAAAATCCATCCATCAGCAGAATGGAGACCCAGACTTTCCTCTCTGCAGCCACTGGGACCAGATCCTCCCAAAGCTCTGGTTCCCAGGCCAGCCGAGGGCCGTTGTTCCTCCAGTGGTCCTCTGAGGAAACAGCTGAGCTTAGGATGTCAGTGGAGCTGCAGGGGTTCTGGCCTCAGAAGTTCTTCAGAACCCTTTAGAACAACCACCGTCATGGTGCAGCATGTTGCTGAAAAACCTGTAAAGTGTGGATGAAAGCAGCACCATGCTGACCGCAGACTGATTCAGATTTCCCATCAGCCATTTTAATTTCAAGATAACAGACATTTTTTAAGATGGCTGCCGTTTTTAAGCCTGTTAACGATGCTGTAGCCGAAGCTCGGGGCTCAGATGATAGGGGTGTCCCGTCAGACCGTCAGTTCCCGGAACCACAAAAAATGAAAATCTTGTAAAAGTCAGGTCAGTGCGACTGCTGGAGAGCTTAACCAGCTACTGCAATCCTCATGTTCATGACTTGGATTAATGGATTTTATTTAAGTCATGTTTTCCACTTTGATCATAAAGTAATAAAATGCAGCAGAATCAGAAACGGGGAACTTTGCTGTTCACGAGTCTCAGCCAGTCATCAACAGGAAGAAGATGAGAGACACAGACAGACAGTTAATGGTCACTTTATCTTCTGATCATGTTTTTAGGTGAAGCGCTTTAGCATTAGCAGTCAAGAGATTCTTATTCAGTGAATTAATAATTATTGGGTAAAACCTTTTTGTCAGCTGTGCCGATTGGCTCTGTGGCAGAGTCGTCGTCTTGTGATCGGAAGGTTGCAGGTTTGATTCCAGCTTCCTCCTGCCACGTGCCGATGTGCCCCTGGGCAAAGCACCAACCCCAAACTGCCCACCGAGCCGCATATCGGTGAATGAATGTGTGAGCGTTTGTGAGTGTGAATGGGTGAATGTGGCTCTAGTGTAAAGGACTTTGACTGGTCAGAATGATTAGATAAATCACTATATAAGTTCAGTCCATTTACTACTGATAGAAGCTGTTGTCCATTTCAGTGCAAACATTATTTCCATAATGGCTGCCGGGTTGTAACAGAGACTCCATGATGGAGCGTTTGGCCTGGAGCTTCATCCTCTGTCCTCACTGCAGGACGAGACACGGCTGGACGTCCTCTGAGCAGTGATGGTGATGCTGGGGACGATAAAGCCTGTTGTCATGGTAACGCTGCCTGGGGATGCTTTGCTCCATTTCACTGCATCAGAGACAGTAATGGACCTTCTGGAGTTAGCGTCATGCTATTCTGCAGGACACTGACTGGATGAAGAGAAGGTCTCAGGATCTGTGGTGGCTCTGCTTCATCTACGGTCCTGAGACGCCTACGGTCCAGGACTAAAAGAACCAGAACCAAAACACCAGCCTCTGAAAGGAGTCTCCTCTGAACGGAGTCTCCTCTGAAAGGAGTCTCCTCCGAAAGGAGTCTCCTCTGAACGGAGTCTCCTCTGAACGGAGTCTCCTCTGAACGGAGTCTCCTCTGAACGGAGTCTCCTCTGTAAGGAGTCTCCTCTGTAAGGAGTCTCCTCTGTAAGGAGTCTCCTCTGTAAGGAGTCTCCTCTGAAAGGAGTCTCCTCTGTAAGGAGTCTCCTCTGAACGGAGTCTCCTCTGAACGGAGTCTCCTCTGTAGAGGTGCTGCTGCTGCTGCTCCACAGGGTTCCAGCTTCATCTGGACGCCTCCAGTTGGAGGTTTTCCTGGTCCTTCCCAATGTGTGAGGATCCTGGTTGTCCTTGTTGTCCAGGAAACGTTGGGATCCTGCAGGTGAGCTGCAGAGAGAACGTCTTTGTTTCCCTCCTGGACCTGTGACTTCCTAGCCTCTCCATCACCTTTCTACGCAACTACATTCGACTCATCTCGTCTAGCAATTAAAGAGGAATATTAAAGCATTTTATTGCTGGCAAAGATGTCGCCACCTTCCTCCCCACAGGGTTAGCATGACATGCGTCATGGCCAGATATCAGTGATTGAGTGAAATCAGAGACAATCTTTTTGAACTTTGACAGAATTTACACCTCCAGAAAACAAACATTTCTCAACATCCATCCAGACCGTCTGGACGGAGCAAAGAGTAGAGAAAGGGGCTGGTTTTTCGATGGAGGTCACATGGTGGGTAGTTTCAGTTAATGAGTCCTCAGGGATCAGACCTGCATCAGAAACCAACCTGAACAGTGAGACACCTGGAGGAAACTCCTGGAGATGCCGACTCCTCCTTCCTAGAAGCCACACCTTCAGAAGTACAACATGTAACTGATGCTTTTCTTTGTCTGTGCAGGTTGTTCAGCGTCGTCCTGGAGACGATGACCCATAAGTCAAGTGGTGAGCAGGCGACGACTCACCACATGCCAGGGAAGCCGGGAGGCCTGGACGTCAAAGCCCTGAGAGCCTTCAGGGTCCTGCGACCCCTCAGGCTGGTCTCTGGAGTCCCCAGTGAGTCTCCTGGACAGTGACCTGCCTGGACGATGTGTGTCCAACATGTCTTCAGTTCTGTGTGTCCTTCAGGTCTGCAGATCGTCCTGAACTCCATCATGAAGGCGATGGTTCCTCTGCTACACATCGCTCTGTTGGTTCTCTTCGTCATCATCATCTACGCCATCATTGGCTTGGAACTCTTCATTGGACGAATGCACAGGACCTGCTACTACATCGGGACAGGTGCTGCACACAATGGGCTGGCCTGGTCACTCACTGCTCACGAGGTCCAGGGGGAATCATCAAGATA
This sequence comes from Micropoecilia bifurca, assembly GCA_903067075.1. Taxonomy (NCBI): domain Eukaryota; kingdom Metazoa; phylum Chordata; class Actinopteri; order Cyprinodontiformes; family Poeciliidae; genus Micropoecilia; species Micropoecilia bifurca. The sequence goes on from CAEGAF010154666.1 coordinate 5,042, forward strand.
CTCTGGGTGATCTTTCCTAAAGGAAAGGATGAAGAGTGACTCCCTTCTGGTTCGTCTCTCTTTGAAGCCTTTGGCAGATTTGGTTCGACCAGTTGAGCCCAAAACACAGAAATAAAACACCAAACATGTTTATGTGAAGATCCATTCATCCTGAATGAAGGGATCTTCAAGTGAGGACAGAAGCTGTGGAGGCTGCAGCAGAATGAACAGTCAGCAGACCCTGCAGGTTGAGACTCCCATCCTGATTCAGAACGTAATAATCCACAAAACTCCCAAACATCCTCCAGACATCCGGTCAAGACTAACACTGCTGGCCGAGTCTTCACTCTTAAACAATACCTTATCTGCAGTTATGGAGGCTTTATTTTATGGTATTTACTCGTTTACTGCCAGGGAAAGCGTTTCCTCATAGCGTTGTCTCGTCCAGGCTGTCTCCTCTTTGGGGTGTTGTCTTCTGTGGGTGTTGCCTCGTCGTCTTCTGGTCTCCTCAGTGAGTTTACTGATTGTCCTTCTTGTCTCCAGATAACTACGTGGAGGACGAGCCGGTGCCGTGTGCGTTCGCCGGACACGGCCGCCAGTGCGCTGTGAACGGCTCCGAGTGTCGGGGCCGGTGGGACGGGCCCAACGGCGGAATCACCAACTTCGATAACTTCTTCTTTGCCATGTTGACAGTGTTTCAGTGCATCACCATGGAGGGATGGACCGATGTGCTGTACTGGGTGAGATTCCCCCCCAGTTGTCCTCCGTACTCATGTCCACGTCTCCTCATCCTTCTCCTGGTCTCTCTCTGCAGATGAACGACGCCATCGGCTTTGAGCTGCCCTGGGTATATTTTGTCAGTCTAGTGATTTTTGGATCGTTCTTTGTTCTGAATCTGGTGCTGGGAGTCCTCAGCGGGTCAGTTCAACTCCCAGAAGGTCCCGATCAGGACCGGGCCAGAACTCACCTCTAACTGAGTGTCGTTTGAACGTTTCAGAGAGTTCAGTAAGGAGAGGGAGAAGGCCAAAGCCCGGGGAGACTTCCAGAAGCTCCGGGAGAAGCAGCAGATGGAGGAGGATCTGTGTGGATACATGGACTGGATCACTCAGGCGGAGGACATGGACGAACTGGACGAGGACGGTAACCCACGTGAGTCAGGCTGTCAGTGTTTTCATCCTTCAGCTCAGCAGTTTGACGTTCAGAGAGAGATAATCCAGACTCAGCCCACCACTCCATATCAGCTCAGATTAAGGATTTTCTCTGGATCAAAGGACAGAGCTGCAGAATCAGGTCATGTGACATGGCTTACCATTGGTCACATGACTGAGCTGAGCATTAGTCGGGTCACAAAGAGATCCAGATCAATCAGAACATCAAGAACACAGCTGAAGAGGTCAGAGGTGCCTTCTGGAGTCTGATGTCAACATTATGTCCACACAGGACAACAATACTGCCGTCCTCAGGTCCACGACTGGACAGTCAAGAAGCACAAACACTGAAGGTCTCCTTCAAGGTCCACATCCAAAATGGCTGCTTTCTGAGAGGATCAGCCTCTGATGGCTTGTTGATGTCCTCAGGTTCTGATCGTGGTTCTGATGAGCAACATGCTCACGCCTAAAACCGCTAGGCTTCTGTACATCTTCTCTCTGGAACCTTCAGAAACATGTTGCTCTCATTAACGGAGAAGGTTCTGGTTGGATCATTCTCTGTCCATCCTCTTCCATGATGGACCTCTTCTCCTGACCTGTAAGCCAGAGCCTGTCTGCAGTCCCTGAGGTCTGGTGATCTGTACCCGTTAGATCTGGCTGGTCCAAAGCACCTTACCCAAATGGCTGAATCACCTCCTGAGTGTTTGGTCCAGTTCCCCCTAACAACGTCATTATTTGACTCGTGTGCTGAGGCAGAGATGAAGGTAAAGGTTCCAGGATTCAGAGGTCTGGAGTCAAGGGTTCCTGCTGTAGAGGAAACGTTTCAGCTGCTTGTTGTTCCTTCTGGATCGTAAACTTTGCTTCCTGGCTCAACTCCTTCTTCACCACCAGACTGTGTGAGCGACTGACTGTGGGTAGAGCCGTCGTCTTGTGATCGGAAGGTTGTAGGTTCGATTCCAGCTTCCTCCTGCCCCTGGGCATTTAACCCCAAAGTGTTTGTGAGTGTGAATGGGTGAATGTGACTGCAGTGTAAAGCGTTTTGTGTGGTCAAAATGCTTGGATAAAGCGGGTTAAGTTAACCCTCCCCATTTATCGCAGATTCTTATCGAGAATTTCTGGCTCATTCTCAGGAGTCCCACCTGGTCCAGCCTCTCAGGTTGATCTGTAATGACTCTGTCTCGTCCTGTGTGTCTCAGGACCGTCCCTGGGGGACCTGTCCGATAAGAAGAGGAAGTTTGGCTGGTTCAGTCATTCCAACGACACTCATGGTGAGTCAGTTTCAGACAAAATGGTCCAGAATGTCTCTGACAAGACAATGATCCACAGTAGATGGTGGATGCAGAGTCACACACTGATGGAGGACAATAATGCTGATGTCAAAATGCTTTCTGTCTGTTAGCAAGTCTTCCAGCGAGTGAGACAGCTTCCGAGAACACGGAGAACATCGATGAAGAGCACACCAACTGCTGCCAAGCCTGCTGGTAACCTTCTCCCATTTTCTCTGGCATTTTCAGAGTTTAATTGAGACTTTACTAGCATAAGCTTCCACTAAAGGCCATATCGGTTTAGCGCTTTAGCGTTAGTGGAAATGATGTTCATAGTTAGTGACCTAGAGTTAGCAGAGCTAGCTAGTTGGCAGGACCCACCACTGACCTGAAGACATGACCACCTTCAGGCAGTAAACTGATCTGTTGTGTTCCAGTGCTTCTGTGATGAAGATCAGCTGCTGGTGAGTCTCTGCAGAAGAAGGTCGTATTTCCAGACGTCCCAGTTGCTGAAGGTTCTTCCTGTCTCAGCCGGACGTTGCGTCGCTGGAACCGAGTCTGTCGCAGGAACTGCCGCACCGCTGTCAAATCGGTGACGTTCTACTGGCTGGTTCTCCTGCTGGTCTTTCTGAACACCTCACTCAGCGCCTCCGAACACTACAACCAGCCCGACTGGCTGACTCAGGTCCAGGGTGAGCGCCCGGCTCGGTGCCGCCACCCGGTAGTCTCTCTGACAGACGCCGGCCGGTCTTGGTGAGGTCACTGTCCGTCTCTGCAGACATCGCCAACAAGGTGCTGCTGTCTCTCTTCACGGTGGAGATGCTGCTGAAGATGTACAGCCTGGGTCTGGCGCATTACTTCGTGGCCTTCTTCAACCGCTTCGACTGCTTCGTGGTGTGTGGTGGGATCATCGAGACCATCCTGGTGGAGCTGGAGATCATGCCGCCGCTGGGAATCGCCGTGCTGCGCTGCGTCCGCCTGCTGCGCATCTTCAAGGTCACACGGTGAGACGTCCCTCTGGGCCCGGCGGGACCCAGACGCCGGGTCTCTGACGCTGTCCCTCTGTCTCCTCAGCCACTGGACGGCTCTGTCCAACCTGGTGGCCTCCCTGCTGAACTCCATGAAATCCATCGCCTCCCTGTTGCTGCTCCTCTTCCTCTTCCTCATCATTTTCGCTCTGCTCGGCATGCAGCTGTTCGGAGGAAAGTTCAACTTCGATGAGACACAGACCAAGCGCAGCACGTTTGATGCCTTTCCGCAGGCGCTGCTCACCTGCTTCCAGGTATCACGGCAACAGCGGGTGACGTCACCAGCTGATGTCACAGTCCCTGACGACGCCTGTGTGTCAGATCCTGACAGGTGAGGACTGGAACGTGGTCATGTACGACGGCATCATGGCGTACGGCGGCCCTGTGTTCCCAGGGATGATCGTCTGCGTTTACTTTGTCATCCTCTTCATCTGTGGCAACTGTATCCATAGCAACTAACCAACACGTGGTCAATCGAATGCTTTAGTATGGAGAGATCTGTTCAGATGACTCCTCATCCATCAGAACATCTTCTCCTTATCGACTGTCAGACATCCTGCTGAATGTCTTCTTGGCCATTGCTGTGGACAATCTGGCTGGAGGCGATGGGGACGACAAGAAGAAAGAGTGAGTGATGGAGAGACAGAGAAGACCTGGAGATGAAGATGGAAAACCTGGAGATGAAGATTGGAAACCTGGATTTGATCCCGCCTGACGGTTTCCTGTTTTCTCCTCTGCAGAAAGAAGACGGAGGGTGAGGCAGAGGAGGAGGCCGAAGGAGAAGTGAAGGTCAGCAGGTCACCAGGTCTCTGACGTGTCCTTGGTCTTTTCTAACGCTCGTTTGTCTCTTCAGGTGGACATCGATGAAGACACAGAGTATGAGGAGGAAGAGGAGCTTCCTGAAGGAGAAGATGGTCCGTTCTCACTGTAATGTTCTGACTAGATGATCCGTTAACCAACCAGGAACCAGAACTTCTCTCTGCACCCATGTTAGGACAACATCTGACTCTCCAGAGCAGAATCTCTGCTTCAGTCTTCAGTCCAGTTCCAAATTAAAACCCAAAACTGTTCTAGTAAAAGACAGTGAGGATCTGTTAAATGGACCAGAACCAGAATTTCTGGTCCTGCAGGTTCTGGAGACGCAGTTGGTTTGTTCAAATGGACAAATATTCCAGAAAGGTCCAGAGAGGGATTCTGGGAACTAATGAGAGATGAGGAGTTGTGGAGGTTCAGGGGGAGATGCTGGTTTCACCAAACAGACGCTGACCCACCGGTCCAGCCCAGTTCTGGCAGACCAGACCCCCAGAGTCAGACCTGGTAGCTCCAGGTCAGCAGAATGAGCTCAAACACATGTTTCTCCTCAGATGGAGGCGTCCAGCTGAAGATGGCCGACTTGGCTCCTCCTAAAGAGAAAGTTCTTCCCATCCCAGACGGCAGCGCCTTCTTCTGTCTCAGCAAAACCAACCCGTGAGTGTGTGAGCATCTCAGCACTCACCGACCTTCACACACACTGAAACATCTCATGGTGCCAACTGACTTCTATTCTCACAGCATAAGAAATCTTAGGCTGTGAGTTTAACTTTAATGTTTCTGAAAGATAAACTTGCAGTAAATAAGTCAGTAAACCTTAGTTCACTCTTAGGGTTGAGTGAACTAAGGTTTTTCCACGTCATCGACCCGATTCTACTGGACCCAGAACATCTGCTCCACCTGTGGTTCTGAGTCCACCCAGCCTGTTCCCCTCCTGGCCTGTGGCGGCGCTGCACCAACAACTATTGAGGAATTAAAGGGTGGCTTTACTCTTAATTGTATTGTAAATAGGAAATAATACTCAGAAACAAGTTTCTCTGCTAGGCCAAGCGAGCCGGAGATTTATTACACCCCACGGAATCACAATATTCAAAATTCTTCCATAGTCTTCACAAAATCTTCTTCACAAAAATCTCCCAGAAGTCTAACCGCAGCTTTCTAATATACCTCTCAGGTCTGCATTGGGTGCGTGCTGGAAAGTTTCAACCAATGGCG
>CAEGAF010154690.1:0-10507 GCA_903067075.1 Micropoecilia bifurca
GGCTAGCTCCATGGCTAGCTCACTGTGTCTTACTCTGCAGTTGTGCAGTCACCATATCTGGGATCATGAGCGCCCCCTGCCATGAGGCAAGAGAACTGACTGCCTCACTTCGAGTCTGTTCTCTGCCGTTTCTCATCGCTCCTCCGCACACAAAACACGATACACACACAGTTAGTGACAAAAAACACTGTACATTATATACATAAGCGAAATTATGGAAAATCAGTCCATATATTGAATGTTTCTTAGCCATTTTGTTGCCGGCGTACAGACGGGACGAACATGCTGTCATATAATGGCTTCTGAGCATTTGAATGGAAAAATGCGAAAATCCAGTGATTTTGAAGAAAAACTCATCAGAATTGGTTAAGCTACGTAAGAAATAGATACTTTATAGTACAAAACCACAGGGTGAAAATAGCAATATAAAAGATTTTATATTATATATTATTTTTTCCATAATGACTGGTTTGTATCCCCAACTGCGTTGACAACCGCACCTCCTGTCTTTTAATTTAGCTTCCTGTCGCTGTCAACTGCTGATTTTCCTCCTTTACTTTAAAGCTATGTATGTGCTTCCTTCACTTCTTTCTTCTCCTTCATATTTTCCTTAGGCATTCAGGATCCTTTAGTAGGTGAGATATTTTTCTGTCTTTTGCTTTCAAACCCTCCAAGTACATCTCAAAATATTTGATTTTTGTAAAATAGTTCAATAGTTTTTACTTATTTTTAGAAAGTTAAACTCTTACATAGTTTTATTACACACTGAGTGAAATATTTCAGTCTATTATTTAATGTAATTATGTTTGCTGCAATTACCCCTGCTGCTGATGCTTCTTTTTCTACCACTTTTTCCTTCCACTTAACTTTCCATGAACATGCTTAGTTACAGAACTGTGTGACTAACCAGCTTCTTTAGCTTTGACATTGATCAAGTCAACAATCTTCACTACTTAAAAAGCTTTTTAAAATTATCATTATGTAACATTACAGTTTTCCAAAACAATGAATTTTGAGTTTTTATTTTTCCCAAGTCATTGAAATTATGTCAAATAAAGACTTGAAATGTTTCACTTTATATAAAATTAGTTTCATTTTCTGAAATATTGATGTTTTTCAGAATACCCAAATGTTTCTCAAATGTACCTATATGCCTGCTTCTCTACAGGATTACTAATGTTTGACAAAACTAATGGTGCGCCTTTTGTTCATGTCTTCTGACACACTTTTTTTTATTTTTCAACAAGTTAGTTGTTGAAAATACCTAATATTTATTTTATGTATGAAGCAGAGATGGAAATGTGCTAAATGTAAATTTTGCTGCCACCTTGTGGAGAGAACCAAATACTGTATGCAGGTAAACCTTTCACTAGTATAGACAAAAGTTTCCTTTTTTTGTTGCCTGTTTTTGCTTCATTTTTTTCATACTGAAATTGACTATGATCTAACAATAATGTAGGAAAATGGATGCAAATGTTATCAAAACATTTGTGTCAAAATGTTTGGGTAGGATTGTAGGATATAGAGAATGTTGAACTGTAGAATCAAACATGGTGGTTCAGTGTTTTATGTGGTTCTGTTTTTGTTCATTCAGCCAGAGTCATTCCGGTGCATAACGGATCATCTGACCTGCTGTCAGCGGTTCTGGAGGAGACGGGAGGACTGGGAGTGGATATAGTTGTGGATTCTGGAGGTGAACTGAAAATACACTTCAGGATGATGACTATGTCTTTGTTTAAAATATGATTTTAATAATGAAATATAGGTTTTTTTTCTTTAAAGTTTGTCTCCATGGAGATGAAGAGGAAGAGGATATGAAATTACTCCCCCATAAGCATGACATCATCAATGTGCTCGGAGTGGGAGGGCACTGGGTCACCTCCCACAAAAACCTGCAGGTAACAGGCTTACAGTCAAATCCAGGCAGCTCCTGTTAGTTCACACTTTAAAAATCTACATAAACATGTTAATTATGAAATGTTTGTTTTGTCTGCAGTTGGATCCTCCAGACTGCAGGTTACTGCATTTAAAATCCGCCTCCATCTCTTTCCTCAACCCTGAGGTCTGGACGACCTCATCGGCTCAGCAAGGACGGTTCCTCCGTATCCTGTCCTCACATCTACAGCCTCCACTCATCTGCATTCATCTCATAACTATTTGGGGCTTGTAATGATTCATTTGAGCCATTCTCTTATAATACATCAAAATTATATAGGAATTGACAAGGAATTGTAATTGAAACTTAAGGGGATTATGATGGATAGGCCAGCTTTGAGTAATTATTTGACAGTAGGTAGAGAGTCAGAGTTACTGTTATTTTGAGAAGTTCCAATGGGTGGGTAGGTGGGATATACTGTAGTTTTTGCAGATGCATAGAGGAAAGTCCATAAAGGACTCTATTGCTGTTGTTGAGTCTTGAGGTTATTAAGGAGTGGACAAGTATCTGAGTGGTGGAGTGAGGGAGGTAGTCATAGGGGTTTGGGACTGGTAATAAGTACTTATGGTTTGTTGCTGTTGAGCTTTAGAAGATTAGTGTCCATCCAGAGTTTGACATCAATCAGGCAGCTGGTGATGGTGGCTACAGTAATGGATTTGGTGGAGATGTAGACCTTTGTGTCATCAAAGTAAGTCAATGTTGGTGGATAATGTGTCCAACATTGAGGAACACTATGGATAACAGAGGCAGAGTGTGACTTGCAGGTCAGTGATTGTACAACAAACAACCTCAGGTCACATTTACATAAGGCCACTGACTGAAAGATGGCTATTTTTGGATGTTGATTGGGTAAAAGAAAACCTTAGATAGCACTGGGATTTTAGCATGTCATCGAACGCATATGTGGTTTTGACCCTTAGTTTCCACCTCACTAGGTTCCTGTTCAATGCAAACACTAACTTGCATTCCTTGTCAGAAATTGTGCTTAATCTGCTCATGCTAGTATGTACGCTTTCACACCTTTGCAGGGGGTGTTATAGAACGTTTAACCCGTTAAAGTTAAAAACAATAATTGGCTTCAGAAATTTGGCTTCATTGTGGATTTCATCTAAAAAGCTAGGTCCTGTTTGAAAAGGAAAAAAAGAACTTCTTGTAAAAGCATTCCACCCTCAGAAAGCTGTTCAACTGAATCCTTAAAGGCCGAATATTAATAGCACATGTAAACGTCTGACTTGGGCTGTACATAAAGTCTTTAACATCTGTTCTTAGATATTCTGAAAGACATTGTGGAGAAGATGTCAGTTGGAATTCTCAGGTAACTTTGAAAAGCATACCATTTGTGCATTTTATCCCAATATATAAGATATCAGGAAATACTGACTGTTCAACATGATCACATCTGGCTTCTCTTCCCTGCAGACCTCAGATGGAGGAAGCTGTTCCTCTCTATGAAGCCACAGTTGCCATCCAGACCGTCCAGCGTCATCCCAAAACAAAGGCTGTTGTTCAGCTCTGAGCAAGAAAACAAAACCTCATTCAGTTCTGGGTCCAAATCTTTTACCTACTTCACACTAATGTCTAAAAACTCTCTTTTTCAAAGTCAACTCTTCAGTGAACTGGACAATGTTTGAACCCATTAACACACCAGTATTTCAGGATTTCTCCACATAGAAATGAACAACAAATAATCATTATTAAATCAATGTTCTTTTTAATAGATTCCAAGAAAGAAATGCATATTTTGTTCTGGATATTTGTTTAAACTATGTTGGTAACATAATAAAATTGCATGTGAGGAATTGGAGGAGGAAGTGTCTGCTGTAGGAAAAGGGTTATGTTCTTTCAAAAATTTAATTCAAAAAATGTTTGAGGTGTATGAATACTGTTGGAAGGCAAAGAATTTCTGATGTCTTGTGATGAAGCTCCATAGATGGCAGCTGATGTTTCTTATTCAGGGTGCACCATTAAATTAGCCCATATTACATTCATGTTGGGAGATTAGCGATCAGTTGATTTCTACATGAGAAACTGTTCTTAACCACAAAACCAAACACTTTGTGCCTGATTTTCAAACTTTAAGCAACTTTTCAGCCAAATCAGAATTGGCAGGTAAGGATTTTTTAAAGGTCGGTGATCATCTAGAAAACTGCAATCTGTGCACCACTTCTTATCATTTTTGTCTCAAACCGGCAGTTCTAATGTCTTTTTAGCTGCTTTGTGGAAGAAGAAGAATGTTACACCAGCTCTGAACAGAAGAGCGGTAAGGTGTCAGCTCATTGCTCCAATGTTTGCTTTGTATGAGGACGTCTCTTTTTCTAGAATCACAGAGTTTTCCAGAGCTGCAACACAGCTCTCCAGGATCCACCTCTCCTCCTGGCGCAAAGCCCTCACCACCTCCAGCTGCTCCCTGACTGGCCCCCCACACTGACCCAGAAGCTGGGAGATCTAAACAAAGAAAGATGAAGCATTTCAGTCCCATTTTTATTCCAGGAAATACTTTGATCTGTGTTTATGTGCACCTTATCCAGAGCTATGTGTGTATCTTTCAGCAGCTGTTGACATAAAGTCCTGGCTGTCTGGCTGCTTTTCACTTCTGTCTTTTCATCAACAACCTGACCGAGCAGCGCTGGCCTCCATAGGTGGCTGAAAAACACAAATATAACCGAAGCTTATCACACAAGCTGGGTCAAGAAGAAAGCTGATAAGAGTGATTGAAAGACCACATTTGTTGGGACAGATTTTCTGTAGGTTCCATCAACTCAAATTTAAACATTTTTAAGACTTATGAATGAAAATTAAGACCTAAGTCGCAAAAAAGCTAGCTACCCATTATAGAGGCAAAACATCTAGGTAGTTTTTCTATTCATGATATATGCAGGAAAGCCAGATGGCTTCTTGCTTCTATCAGTGACAAGTGAAACCTAGCTAACACTTATCTTTGCAAACTTTAAACATATAGGATATATTAGCAGCTAGTTACCAGTAGGTGCAACCGCTTTGAGTCACAGAAAGCAACGGAGGTCTGCGAGTGACTCAAACGTTTGTCTGACAGAAAAGTCCCACAGAATTAAACATAGTAAATGTAAGACCATGCCATAATCAGAAGTCTTACATTTTGTTAACATAGTTAAGGCCAAATTCATTTCTAAAAATTAGTTAATGATATTTATAGACATTAATTTTAGATTAACTTTTTAGAAATGCCCCAACACCCTGTGGGCAGATGAAAATGTCATCATACTATAGTGTTTGTGGCAGAGACAGCAGTCTGAGAGCCACCATCAGCCTCCAACCAGGACCTTCACTGGACACGGTGAGATTCCTGTCAGGAAAGAGGAAAAATAAAGTTTGTTAAAAAAAATTATAATATTTGCTTCTTCAAAGTTTACTGTATAAGTAGGTTATTTAGGGTTACATCTTTTTGTTTCTGTGCAAAATTTAACATTTTTGTGTATATTTGTTTAGTTTGGCAATATTTAATCTAAAACCGTAACAGTGCTGCTCAGGTGGAATTCTTTACTTTGGTGGAATTCTTTAAAAAATTTGTCAGGGTCGGTGTTTTGCTTTCATAGGAGGGTGAGTTAAGAGTTTTTTCATGAAACAATGTAAACCAGTTAAACAAGCCAATGTAGCAATGAAACATGGAAATGTTTATGGCACAGACTTACTCAAGGAAATGATTCTCTCTGAGGAACTTCATCTTCTGCTCCAAACTCTTCTCACCTCTTAAAACATCATATAGCATGTCTGAGAAACCACAGTAAAAGATTAGCATTTTTTTAGGATGTTCTGCAAAATTTATTCCATTTTTACTTTAATTATACCTAAGATATTATAACATTGTCTTAACAGACTACAAAACTAGTAGGGGTGGACTGATTGGACTTTTCCAGCTGATTTCTTATCTTTTGGCTGATACTGATGTTTTAGCTGCAAAGTCACTAAACATAGCAAAAAAAATAAATAAATAATAAAAAAAATGTTTTTAAATCCCTCAATATAGCAACTTTTAGCAAAAGTGGACAATAGTTGATCTTAAGATACTTATAGCGTATCTGAAGATCACCCAAAATGTAAGAAATGGAGGTTGATTTATTGGTGCACCCCTATACAAAACCTATTATCTATTATGACACTACCTTGACTACACCCAGACCTTTTACTGATGTTTATGACTTACCTGGTTCCACATACACGACGCTATGTAGATTATTCATGGCAACAAATCCGTACTCCAAAAGCAGGCGCTGGTTGTCATGGGAACCATAGTTGATGTACACCTGCTCATAGCACGGTGTACCACAGACACTCCTGATTTCATAGCATTTTGTCTGATCATTAAAACCTGCTTTTACCTGGTGGGAAGAGATTATATAAACCCATCTATGAATACGGTTCAGCTGGAAACGAAACAAGAAATCCGAAGTGATTTCCTGTTGAAACTATCCGAGTTACCTGGACATCAGGGCGGTGGTTGAGGAGATCCAGGAAGGGAGCTAACGCGTAAGTATCAGGTCCAGACAGGAAGCAGCTGGACGGCCGGGACATGAAGACAGAGCGCGTGTTCACACTGCACCACGCCCACCTGAACGAGACAGAGCAGCTGAGATAACAGACTGACCCAGGTTTGGTGACCATCAGTGTGTTTGTGGACCTCAGAGCTTCATAGGTCAGCACATCTTGTGTGGGCCGGCTCAGAACCGGCTGCAGAGTCCTGTACAGATCAACAAACACAGATGTTTGCAAAACCACTGATACTCCTCTAACTGTCACATTTTAACATGCTACAATTACAAACACCAATGTACTTTACTAGGATGTTATAGACCAACATTCACTGCCAAATCAAGCATCTCAAAGCTGAACAGGAACGAAGCTCAACTTCCCTGAAAAACTCCTGATTGGAGGAGTGCAGCTCACGCACCGCCTCCCTCTGCGCTAAGCCCCGCCTCCTCACGCAGGCCGGTAGGACGTCTGCCACGTCGTCTGAGAAATATGCGGCGCAGGCGTAAGAGCAGGGCAGCACGTCAATGTACGGGAACCAATCAGAGGCCTCCCCACGATGGCGCTCACACACCAGGAAAACACAAAGCGCCAAGACAGGAGAAAGGCGGGGTTTCCAACTGCAGACGAGATAAAGAGTCAAACTACAAATAAAATCCCCTCATTTATGACAAAGTTATTAATCTTGCAGCTTTACCTTTTGATGAACTGTCCCAGGTAGCTGCTAAGAACGGTGGAAGTTGTGAGGAGACAGGATTCAGGCAGAGAAACGACCAGCTCCCCTGGCTGATGAGCAAGATTTTAATTGTGTCAGTTTTGGTCCTGAACACTAATCAGCTGATTTTTGAAGGCAATCAGCTGATTGCCTTCAGGAGGCTGAAGAAAAAGAAGCCAAGTATCGTTTTTCTTCTACTTGTCAATTGGAACATATTTCTCTCAGTCTATCTTCAGAAACACTCCACCTTAAGGTTGCTCCATGAAAACGTTAAACTGTTCTAGATTATTTAAATTGGAAGGAAATAATAGTATTACAAACATATTAAAACGGTACCATAATAGTTCGGAGAGTCTGCAGTCCTCTGCCTGTGTCTGAATGAAAACAAACCAACTGTCAGGTCGCATCGTTGTAAACAAGAGATGAATACATTTCTGAAGTTCTCCTTAACATCAAACCTAAGTAAGGGACAGACAGCAGGCCCACCAGGGAACAGAACAGGCTGCAGCAGCGTGGAGCTGAATCCTCTGCGGTGCAGGAACCTCAGCAGCCTGACGAGCTGCAGCTGATGACCTACAGACACTGGAACGAACGAGGGAAATGAAAAGTGTTTCTTTTTCTGTGATCAATCGGTTTACTGCAGTGACTCTTTTCCTACCCGAACGGACGGATTGTTCACGTTTCCGTTTCCTCTTTCTTGCAGTTCTTCCAACTCCGCGGCTGCGACCTTTCATGGCTCATGTGAAGAATAAGCATGATAATTACCGGTACATTTTCAAATTTAACTAAAGTTCACCATATTTTAAAAGAGCAAAAAGTCTCACTTTTCTGTCTGACAGATCAGAGTGTGCAGACAGAAAAGGAATGTGACTCAGAACTAAATAACAAAACTGTCAAATAAATTGAGTTTTCATTGATAAAACACTTACTGGTCAAGAAACAATGTTGGGCTTTCTATCCTTGCTTTGCTAAGTTCTTTTCTTTCTATCCTTGCTTTGCTAAGTTGTTTTCCTCTGTAATTTTCCGGGTATGCGTGGTAAAGCTGCGCAGTACAGCTGGCCACCATCAGCGCCGACACTGTCACGTGGTTAAAATGCGCAGGCTCAGTCAGTTGAGCACTTCTGACCAAACGCAAAAACGAATATTTCTCATTTTCTCCACGATTTTAAGTAATTATTGTCAAAAAATGTCCTTCATTGGATTTTACAATAACTTTTGTATACAGTATTGTGGGGGAACATATCTGCTTATAACGACAAAACACATACTTTTGTTTTTGCTAAATGAAATTATTTTGTGGTTCATAATTCTGTGTTAAAGTTGGACCGAAAATCATGAATTAGATAGAAAATACTAGAATATATTTTACAAAACACATACAATAAAAAAAGAGTATTTAATCTGTGAGTCGCTTTGTTAGGCCTTTATGCTCTCACTAAGATCTCTCTCCATTCACCGTCATGTCAGCTAAGGTTGAGTCATCACTGGGAGTAACATTGGGTTTGCATTGGGTTTGCCACCGTCAGACTCTGCAAGCAGTTCCAACAGGACGTTTACCTCACAGACCTCAGACAGGTAGGCAGCTCACCTGAAGTATCTGTTTAAAGAAAAAAATCCTGTATTATCTTCATGTATTATCTGCTTTTAATTCTTAGCCAGATTTAAACGACTTATTTTGTATTGCAAAACAGTGTGGAAGTCACTGACTTTCAACATAACGAAAGCTGTACCGATCCGATATTAATATCAGTATTGTTTCGGATATTAAAAAAATATTTGGTATCAGTAGCAATGTGACCGATCCATAAGGCCAGCTCTTTTCACTCTAATTCTATGCTTTGTGTTCAGAATAACATCGTTATTTAGTATTTACCTTACATTCCTAATATTAGAATTCCTTATAGCACTTTCTAAACCATTTGAAAGGTTTGTTGCAGTTTACATGTTTGACCAAGATAGTCAACCTATTGTTCTTGTCACTTTTAGATTCTTTATTATTTATTTGACATAGGCTGTTGTGTTCCTAATCACACTGACTAAATAAATTAAACATGGGTTTTTTTTCTATGTTTGACCAAACTTATGATGCTGTTCTTGTATGTAAGTGTGGATCCTAGGACCCCTTCTTTTCAATATGCTCCCACTGGCTCAGGTGATAACAGGAAATAAGATTAGCTACCATAACATTTTGGATGATACACAGCTCTACATCACGATGTCACTAGGTGACTCTGAACCCATCCAATCACTGAATAGATGCTTAGAACAGGTAAATGTGTGGATGTGCCAAAACTTTCTCCAGTTGAACAGAAACAAAACTGAAGTTATTATCTTTGGACTTAAAGATGAGTGAGCTAGAATCAATGCGCAACTTCAGTTATTACAACTGAAAACCAGCGATCAGCCCGAAACCTGGGAGTAGTGATGGACCCTTCCAGTGACCTGAACCTTCAGAGCCACATAAAGACAGTCACCAAGTCGGCCTTCTATCACCTGAAGAACATCTCCAGGATTAGAGGACTTATGTCTCAGCACAATCTAGAGAAACTCATCCATGTTTATCTTTAGTCGCATTGATTACTGCAACAGCTTCTTCACAGGTCTGACTAACAAATCAATCAAACAGCTGTAGCTGATCCAGAATGCTGCCGCTTTGAAATTTCTTGCTTGTCATGAAAGGTGGGGTGTTTGTGGTGAGGAGAAACTCAGGGATCCAGGTTATGGTGAAAATGATTAATTTTAATGAAGCTCACAGTGTCAAACAGGCAGCACGGCAGGAAACAAGCGCACAGCTAAATGCCGGTAGCAACTGTCATGAAGGACTAAACGAGAGCAGACACAAACCAGGACTTCGCAGTTCTATTGGAGCGTGACATACGTTGACAAACTTAGACAACAATTGACAAAGACACGACAGGAGCTAAGCTGACCAGGACTTAACAGTTCTACTGGCCAGCTAAACAGATGTTCACGGGAATGAGACACACCTGGGAAACAATTAACGGGGAAGAGCAGAGACAGACTCACAGGGAACAGGACTACACAGAAAACTCAAACATAAACACACAAACACGGATCACGACATTGCTGCTGAAATGTGCTATATAACTAAAATTATATTTATTGATTGATTGTGCTGTACTGGTGCAGAATTATTAAATAAATGTATAATTTAGTTTCCTGTTTAATTAAAAAGGAATGTTTTAAGTTATTATTTTTCACTCTTTGCTGTCAATAGTTGACAAACTGTAATAAATATGTATTATCTGGGGGAAAAAGTAAGAAAAATATGTAGTTAATGTTTGACAATGACTGATTTATAAATCAAGTCATTTATCAATAACGTATAAAAA
>CAEGAF010154703.1:0-34273 GCA_903067075.1 Micropoecilia bifurca
ACATAACCTTCATACTTTTTATAATATTCAGCGTTTTATAAATTTCTCTCCCCAGGGTGGAAGCCGCTCCATTTGAGAAAAATGTCCGTTGTGTTTCACAGTGAATGTTTTAGGTTATGAATGGCAATCAATCATCCAGTTTCATGGCTGTCATGGAGGAAACAAGGCAGTGGCCATTTTGAATTTGGGCAGTTTAACAGTTTTTATGCTGTCTAGCAACTTCGAATTGAGCTTTTGCTTTTTTCGTGCTGCATGTGGCGTGTTTTTGTAGTCTCTGTGTTAATGATGCTGCCAAACAAATGAAAGGTGTGAAAAGATTAATCTTAGCAACTGCTACTCTGAAAAATGTACCAAAAACAACCAATCAGAGCCAGGAGGAGGACCTTAGCACTGCCAATCAACCTACTTGTTGCTAAATGTGTTAATGACAGAGAAATCTTCCTGGACATCTACTGTGATTGGAAGCTAATTAGCTTTAGAATTTACAACAGGCTTTGCTAGCTGTAAAGAGTGGTGATTGATAGCACCAAGACCCGCCTCCTGACTCTGATTGGTTGTTTTTAATTAGCACTGAGAGAAAGTAGAGGAGCTCTTTTTTATCTGTCTTAAACCATCAGAACGTAGTGTCAGTTTAAACAAATATAAAAAAACCCAACATATTTTTTAAAATAAATATCACTGCAGCTTTAATTGAAGGGAAACATAACATGATGCTGCCACCGACTTTTATGGTTGGGTTGCAAATTTAATTATTTTCCTCAAAATGTAATAAATGTGTAATCTGGCCATTGCCTTAAACAAATCTGCACTGTATTCCGCTCAATACACTATAAAAATAAAGTAAAATAAAACAGAGAAGGCACTCTAGCGCCACCTAGTGTCTATCTGAACCTATCCGTGGGCATTATAGTCAAAAGCTCTAACCTTACTTTCGTCAAACCTCAAAACACGCCTCCAACGCTATAAAATATCCAAAAGGATATTTTTTATTTGGGCTTTCCAAAACTGGTTAAAAGCAGAGTAATCTTGTTGGTTGTAAACTTCTAAATTATATTTCAAAATAAAAATATCTCTAATTATTCTGGCATTTAGCACAGAATATTGTCGATTAATGGTTTATTTGATTAAAATTAGTTCCAATTGATTAACAACGTTCATTAGATCCTTTCTTTAGTGTTGTAGTTTAGCCGCCATCCGACAGAGGGCGCCGCTCGTCTTTCTTAACCGGAGCCGTTGTTACACAAACAAAGATGGCGGCGCTCAAGCACAACGGCCAACAGCTAAGGTCCAAACAGAGACCGATTAGGGGATGAAAAATTCTTTTTATACTGTTCTGTTTTGAAATGTAAACACTTGATAAGTTTCTGAAGTTAGTAACTTAATAGCATGGCGTAGAGAGTAGAGTCAATTTCTCATTAAAAAATACTGATTTGCTATGAAGGTGATGACAGAAAGTCGGATAAAAATACATGATGCCAATAAACGGTTGATTTTCAGCGCTGTCTAATTTATAAATCTACAATTTTCTTTTAGTCAGTATTTAAACACATCTGACAGAAAAAATATTAATAATTAGCTTGTTTTTTTTAGCATTCAGCAGTTGAACATGTATTTCTTCATGCCATGGAAAGACATTCGGGCCTTTTGGCTGCGTTCACACTGCAGCCTGAAGTGACTCAATTCCGATTTCTTTGGCAATTCCGATTTTTTGCCGGGATGCGACCTGTATGTGTCTGCAGTGTGAACGGGCAAACGACCTGAAAGTGTCGCACTAGAGGGCGCTATAGCGTCAGCGTTCTCAGTGTTCTGCCAACCGCATAAAAGAAGAAGAAGAGCTCAGTGTTTGTGGAATAATTATTCGGTATCTTAAAAAAACTAAATTATTTCACAGAATGTAATTATAGTGAGGGTGTGTGAATGTAGATATGATAATCAAAGAGGAGCACAAGTATTTAAGAGTCAAGGGGGAAGTTTGGCTGAATGAGACCTGGACGTTATGGTCGCATTTGAATCGGATACGTATCGGATATGAGTCACATTCTAAAAGAATCTGACCTGAGCTGTTCACACTGCCATGAAAGGATCGGATACAGGTCACATTACGTCAAAAAAATCGGAATTGGGTCCTTCAGGCTGCAGTCTGAACAAACCCATTGATACAAGATAAAAAAAACGAGTCGATCAATTATAGCAGTGAACCTTAGAATAACATGCAGACAGACAGTGGGAATGAAAGGTTTTCTTTTTTCTGTCCTTGTATGTAAATTTGTGGTTTGGCTGTAGTTAATAGTGGGTGATGCTGTGGGGCAGAGTGGAAGATATGAGACAACAATGGGCGGATTTTAAGAGTGGAGTTGCATAATGTTGTTGGTGGTCTTCTCTGGGCTCGGTTATGAAATGAGCCCCCAGTCATACCCAGTACCAGGGAGCCAACGTGACATTCAAACGCCTGATTGACAACGACAATAAAACCCTGATCCTCCATCAGAAACCTGTAAAAAATATGAGATTTTTCTGCCTTTTTTAAAGCAAACAATAAGCAGAAATTCTCCTCCTACTCCGCAGAGTGTTAGAAAATGAACATTTTCGCACATCTTCAATAATAAGTTGCAGTTTAATGTCCTCTCTCCTCTCCTGGGGGTTTAAATATTTGAAACGGGAGCCAACCGAGTCTCCTCAGTCCAAATAATTTAAATAACATCTAAGCCTACGATTCAAACCGGTTTGGATTAAGATCAGTGAATTCAGCAACCAGCCCTGCAGCCTTTTGTTGTGGCTGAGCATTCATCACATGTCTTGCCTATCAAAAAGCACTTCACAGACAGTAATGGGATGAGCTCATACAAAGAGCTGTGGATGACTTTTAGAGTGGAAAATCCTCGGCCACTGCATGTTAGGCTGCATTTGCAGAGCTTTTTCAGAGTTTTGAAGGATAGAACAAGCTCGGCATACAGTCTGCGGCTCCTGCTCATCCATCCTCTCCAGCAGTCAGTCCCAGTATTGATTATCTGACAAGAGGAAAGCTCTACATCCTCCTGTTTCCTTCCTGCTACCTCACCTCATTCCAACAACCAGCGGTCTGGCACAACATACATCACGGCCGTATAAACTGATAGGGAAGCCTCTTTATATAATTACTGTGGTCTTTCACTGTTATCTTTCTTGCCAAGATAGTTAATCTGCATCTCTTAGCAAACAAAGCCTGAAAATGCCGAGTGCATGAAATGAAAAAGATTTTACATCCCTCAGTCAGCCGCAGCATAATAATGTTCGGCTAAGATTAGCACAGCTGCCTTTATCTTTTCTATCTGTGTTTCTCTCTTATTATATCAGTGTGTGTGAACATTATTGGATCTGGTTGAACATGTGCAGTGGGTCAGAAAGCAATGGAAGTACACTGCCATCTAGTGAAAAGTGCGAAACAAGAACAAGGACTGTGACTACTTACACTGCAAGACCACAAAATCTTACCAAGTATTTTTGGTTTAGTTTCTAGCCAATATATTAATACACCTGAAATGATACGAAACTAACCTACAAGTGGATTTTAGCTAGAAATATGAGCTTATTTTAAGTAATTAATTCCTTAATATTGATGAAAAAGTTCTGGTACCACTTGCAGATTAAAGACAATTTTCCATGTTTTAAGTGAAATAATCTGCCAGTGGAACTAGTTTTTTTCATCAATACTAAGAAATTATTGACTTAAACAAGTCCAAATCTTTCTGAAAAGTCAACTTGTTAGTTTTATCTTATTTCAAATATTCTAAGATGTTTGCACAAAAGCAAGTTGGTAAATTTGACCAAAAAAAGATGCAAATATATTTTTTCTCACTTTGTCTGAAGTTAAATCTGACAAAACTTCTCGTTTTAGGTCAGTTGCCATTGCTAAAAATGTTTTCTGTTTGCTAAATGCCACAATAATGAGAGAAAGGACATGTGAGAAATTTACTTATTTTAGTCTTCAAAGACACTAATAAATAAATATTGTGCATATTTAAACCTTTATGACATTTTCTTTACTAAGTGTGGATAAATGCAGGATCTCATCTAATTTCTCACCAGGAATTGCTTTTTTAAAAAATTTAAAACAGCTCAAATGAATCAGATTAATTTAATAATCGATTAATTGTTAATGTGGAGTATACACATAAAAAAGCCCATTTACTGAGAAACAATACTTTCAGAGCTCTAGTTAAGCCAAAACTGCACAAAAAATATATACATATAAAAAATCTGTAGAATTCTATATTTTTAACAATCAAATTAATTGATTGTCAGAATAATGGATTACTACGACATCATTAGTTGCAGCCCTGTTTGTATTTGAAACTCGCCTCCATACAAAATAAAACACAGATTTGCATGTTGAAGTCTGCCCTCCAAATGCATCTGTTTAAAATGTAAAGTGACTCTTTTATAGCTGCTTGAAAGGAAAAAGACTTTTCCTCTGGTTTCTATATTTAGTCCTTTGACAGAAGCTTGACTGACACAGAAGACGTCGAAACAAAGCAACATTATGTGCTTTAAATATCTCATATAGGCCACCAGCTCTGAAACACACAGAGGCTTCAATCTGCATTATAATCTCCTCCAACTCCATCAACTGAGCACTAAAATCATAAAATATTCTGTTTAATTTTCAGAATTTATTTGTTTTTACTTGAATATTTACATATAAAACCACAGGAGTGTAAAACACATTATGTTAATTTAATTCTCAGTTTTATTTTTGGTGATGTAACTTTTCAGCAAGACATAGGAGTTTGTTTTAAGTGAATAATTTGCTAATATTAATGAGAAATTACTAGTCGCACTGACACAACACGGGGAAAACATCTTAAGAGTGACTTAAAATAAGCTATTATGTCTTGCTGAAAAGTTTCTTATAAGTTAGTTTTGTCTGATTTCAAGTAAACTAAGATATTTGTACTAGAAAATAGACTAAAATACTTAGTAAAGTTTTGTGTTTTTGCAGTGCAGGTCATCTAGAGCTGGATTAAAATCTGTGTAAAAGTGTAAAAAGTTCTGAAACTCAAACCAGGAAAAGCCTAAAATGAGCCAAAAACATTTGATCCAGAACCACTGATGGATGCTGGATGAGCTTCCTCTTCCTCTTTTTTCCTCACTTCAAAAGCACAGGAGTGGGTGACAGGCGGGTGGAGGGTGGGAGGGTGGGGGTCCCATTGTTAACCAGCCTTTTCAGTTAAACAGAGGTGAGCCGCAGGATGGGGACAATGGGGCCCGACTGCCACTCCAGAACCAGAGGAACCAGCCGGAGGAACAACGGCTGTAAACGCAGCGCAGGAAACCATCGTTCTCCAAATAAACGACCGTAAATCGGGACGAGATTTTCAGCAAGTTTTCCTGGAGAAACACGAGGATGTTAACCATCAGTCGATTCCGTCCAGAGAGCTTCAAGTCGAAACTGGAGAAAAGGACTTTAAAGTTGTTACTGAAATGTAAATAAGAAAGGAAAGTAGACATTTATTCCAGTTTAAATTATCTAAAAACACATCATATGATTACAGCATCGCATATCAGCTGAGATACTAGTTACATTTACTTAGTTACATTTACTTATTTTGGAGAAAAATTACTTTTATCAGTGTTTTTACTTTTTGCTCTTACTTGAGTAAAATTTCTGGCTGATCAAAATTTGTCTGAAAGATGGACAAGCTTGTTTTATTCAAAACCCAAACTCATTTTTTTTACTTTTGAAAATGAAAAATTTCCAGGTCTTTTCTAAAAAAATGTTTTTTTAATTTTTGAGACTGAAATTTCCTTTTTTAGATCTTTTTTTTTGCTTTATTAAAAATATCTGAGTTTTTCTAGACAAAAAATTATTTTTGCTACTTAAAATATCCTAATTATTTTTTGAAAATTTCTAAGGTTCATCTTTTTTTCTAGGAAATTTTCAACCTTTTAAACTCAGAAATTTTATTTCCTTAGAGATTTTCTAGAAAAACAAGGGAAATTTCTGTTCTCAAACATAAAAACAAATTCTAGAAGTTTTCTAGTTTGAAAAGTGAAATAATTTCTCGTGAAAATGTCTAGAAAAAGGAAGAAATGGAAAAACTTTAACTAAAATTAATGAACTTTTTAGGAGGGAAGAGGAGGTTCTAGAATTTCTTTTATTTTTCAAATTAAAAAAAAGTCGGAAGTTTTTTCTAAAAAATTTCAGAGGTTCATCTAAAAATTTCAGAATATTTTTCTAGAAAATTTTAATTTTTTTTTTCAATCTAAGAAAAAAATCAAATCTTATTCCATAACATTTCTGAGATTGTCTCAAAATGTTTAAACTTTTTGCTTTTGAAGGTTAAGTAATCTCAGCTCCAGCAGAACGACACTTCCCAGCCCAATAAAGGGATGAAGCTCAATTAGCATTTCACAGGTCCCGGTCCCCCTCCGCCCAGCCTTCCCCGTGGAGCCCATGCTTTTCTGGGGATTGTCCTGTTTTGGGCCCTTGTTGCGGTTGGCAGGGTGACAGTATTCGAGTGTGCAAACTTGTGCCATTGTCCTCCGGCCAGAGGGAGCCATGGAGACCCCATAATATGACACAGGAAAATGTTTGCTGATGGCAATTCTATGGGCTTTGTCCGAGTCTTTTTTCCTTCATGACGACTCGATTTAAGTCTCTAAATGTTTGACTACAAATGCAGGAGTGCTATCCAGCTCCTTCCCCTTTGTCCCGCCAGGTTTGAATGAGTAATTCAGCCTTTGTGTCGCTCGATTGAGGGGGCAAACAGAAAGACAAGATTCTTGAGCGTTCAAGCCCCTTTCCATGGTTATGCGCTCTTTAGATCCCCCCCCCCCCTTTCGCCCCCCACCGCCACCAAATCCTACAGCTGACATCATGTGGAAGGCATTAAACCTCAACTTTAACCCGTGCAACAGGAAGTTAAAGCATGTCCAATACGATATATTTCATTTATGTTGAATTATTTTGCGTAAAAGGAGGAGAGTTAGAAGCGGGTTTTTAGGGAGAAATTTCGCGTTTCCAGGGCTGGGCTTTCCAGATCTCCATGGCAGCAATTTGCGCTGATGAAGAATTTGATACCGAGGCGCTTGGAGACTGATTGGAGTGCTTTGTCAGGGGTCTGGGGTCGCTGATTGGTTCAAGGGAAGGAGCATAACTACAAAGGGTTTATATTCATTCAGCTTCCTGAAGTGCCTCTGCAGTCCGGAGGGAAGCTTCGACTGGAACCGTGAGCTTCAGTTAAAAAAACGGAGATTTATTGGTGCGCAATTACGCAAAAATCTAAACAAATTTATGACATTTCACAGATTGTGTCGGTGGATTATGATTCATATTTCTATAATGGACTCATGAAGTGAGCCGAGGGGCTTTTGGTAAAGATGTCAAGCGCAGACAGCGAAGTTAAAACTTTACTCAACTTTGTAAATTTGGCGTCCAGCGACATCAAGGCGGCTCTGGATAAGTCGGCTCCCTGCAGGCGCTCCGTGGATCACCGGAAATACTTACAGAAGCAACTCAAGCGCTTCTCACAGAAGTTCTCTAGAGTCCCGAGAGGTCAGACTCTCACTTCTGCGGACTACAGGTGCGCCAGAGGAGCTGAGCGTCAAAGGGCGACGGATGAGGCCAGCTCCGATGCGCAACATGCGCAGAGCGTCGGCGGCGTAACGGACCAGGTGCCGATGCGGAAACGACAACTACCAGCATCGTTTTGGGAGGAACCCAGGCTAACCAAAGCCAGGAGAGACAAACCCTGTTTGGATTTGAGAAGAAGCAGCAGCAGCAGCTCGGGGACATCTGATGGCGGCGAGAATGAAAAGAGGAGACGGAGTCAGGAGGACGCGCAAAAACCCGCAAACTCCTCATCCGGCAGGCGCAGCTCTGCGGAAAAAGAAGTCCTGAAACTGGATCTGACTTCACATCGCTCCGTGAGTTTCTGCAGCTGCTGCCCCTTCCAGTTCCAAGGACATCAGGTCCTCCACAGCCAGATTGTTGTTCCGCATCCTCCCTTTGGACTGTGGAGCAAGGCAGCAGAGCCGGAGAGGTCCGAGGATCCGTACGGACAGAAACTCCACACGCACGTTGTGGTGAAACCGATACCGACCAAGGCCACGGCGCAGTCTCCGATCTTCAGCGTGTTTGGGTTCATTTAACCTGCCCGTCACATGAGGATGCGGTGCCGTTTGTAAAGTCACAGACAAAAATTTACAGAAATAATGTGGGTCATTTCTGCCATGAAAAAAAAAAGCTAAACAGGAAGTCATAATTTCCACTTTCAAAGTCGTAATTTCGACTTTCAAAGTCATAATTAGTCATAATTTCGACTTTCAAAGTCATAATTTTGACTTTCAAAGTCATAATTTCAACTTTCAAAGTCATAATTTTGACTTTCACAGTCATAATTATGAGATTTAAAGTCATAATTTCAACTTTCTAAGTCGACTTTGAAAGTCGATTTTGTGACTTTAAATCTCATCATTATGACTTTGAAAGTCAGAATTATTTAAAGTCATAATTTCGACTTTCAAAGTCGACTTAGAAAGTTGAAATTATGACTTCCTGTTTAGCTTTTTTTCATGGCGGAAATGGGCTTCCATACATTTAGCCTGTTACAAGAGAAAAAAAATTATTTACTTAGAGTGTTACTGTTTCACACTAAATGAAACATTCAGTGTACAAGCTAAATATTTACTTAGCAAGCGAAATATTCGGTTGAAAGTTAAATATTTAGCTCCAAATTTAAAAGCTATCTTGGTAGCTAACTAGCTCGGAGGTACATATTTAGCTCCGACCTAAATAGCTAGACAGCAAACTAAATATTGAGCTAGCTCAGAGCTAAATATTTAGCAAGTATGCAAATTCACTTGCCAGTAGGCGGAAGTGTCTGTCAGAGTTAAAGCTGGGTTTGCTGACCTCCTCTAAACTACATTTAGTTTGCTAGCTAAATGTTTAACTCTGAGCTATTTAGTTAGCAAGTTTGGAAATAAGTATATAGCTAACTCAGAGTTAGATATTTAGCTAATATTCAAATTAACTTGCTAATTGATGGAAATGTCTGAGAAAATAAAATCTGGGTTGAGCTAAATATTTAACTTGCTAACTAAATGTTTAACTGAGCTAAATATTTATTTTGAGTTAAGTATTTAGTTTGCAAGGCAAATATTTAGCTTTAGTTAGGAAACTAAGTATTTAGTTTTGAGCTAAATATGTAATTAGAAGCTAAATATTGATTCAGAACTAAAAAACACAGAGCTAAATATTTAGGTTGCTAAGTAAATATTTAAGTTAATTTGCATATCTAAATATTTTTTGCTTCAAATATAATAAATGAACATTTACTTTATTTGTAAAGTAAATATTTAGCTTGCTCAAATATGTTTTTGAAATATTTAGTAGAAACTGACATTTATAAAGGAATGAAAAACAAGGTGGAAAATATAACTTTTGTAAAATGAACCTGCATTTTTCCTGTTAGGCTGAATAACTCAAATTATTGCTGTTAAATTTTGACTTTGTATCTTTACAAACGCCACCGCACACATGAGAAGGTGAAACATTGAGCTATGCGGCATGTTTATGATTTTTCTCTTGTATTTTGGAAACAGGACACTTCTTTAAGCACTTACTAGAATGCTGCATCTATTTGTGATGTTTAAGCCTAAAGGAATAAATTGCACTTTTCCAATAAACTAATCAGCTTCACCTTTATGTTTATTTTCACTCTGTGTCCACAGAGAAAGAAAATAATGTGTTTTTTGTGCTTGTGTGCTGTCACGGTTTCCCCTTTTAACAACAAAAATCTGTCTGTCAGGTAATGTTTGCCAAAAATGATTTATTTTTAAATAAAAGACTCAAATTCTCTAAAGAAATCCTTTTGGCAGCCGTCTCTGAAGGTCTCTTAAAAGCACAACGTAAGTGACAGATTAAAAGGCTTTGCTGTCACATCGCTTCAAGTATAAATAGATATTTAAACAGAACAGATTGAAGATACGACTAAAAAAAGAAACGGGAAGATAAATATAGTGGTGCATAAGAAGACTAAAATCTGAGGTTTATCTGTTTGAAATCAGCCGTCAGGACTCAGATATGTTTTTAGTCTGTTTGGCAGAGGCAAACTTGTAACAGATTTCCTGTTTCTCCCCATCTGAGTCCAAATCCTTAATCTGCAAAGGTGCTGAAGTGGACGTGGTGACACTGGAAGACAAGATAAGAACGGTTGTTAAAAAAAGTAAAGTGTTTTTCTATGAGGAAATGAAAGCAAAGTGTTTCCTTGCACTGATTTTTATCTGGCACCTTACATGACTTCCTTTTGATGGCGCGCCATTCGTCTCTGCTGTCCAGGAGCGCAGAGAGTTTGCTGCACAGCTGAACATGGCCGACGTAATCCAGCAGCAGGTCTATGACCGGGCCGGCCCATTTACACATAGCTGGGGTTGAGATCCACTCGCAGAACTGGAAACCATGAAAAAAAGCAAAGCAATCTTCATGAAAAACCCAAAACCATGAAGCTCTACTGATTCTGTTTCATGTATTTGTGTGGAAATCTGGGGGACACACACACACACTGGCTTAAAAAAAAAAAAAGCTGGAGACAGAAGTAGCAGAAGACAGACGTAGCACAAGACAGAGAGACCAGAAGACAGAAAGATCAGAAGACAGACGTAGCAGAAGACAGAAAGACCAGAAGACAGACGTAGCAGAAGACAGAAAGACCAGAAGACAGACGTAGCAGAAGACAGAAAGACCAGAAGGCAGACGTAGCACAAGACAGAGAGACCAGAAGACAGAAAGACCAGAAGACAGACGTAGCAGAAGACAGAAAGACCAAAAGACAGATGGCACAAGACAGAAAGACCAGAAGACAGAGAGACCAGAAGACAGACATAGCAGAAGACAGAAAGACCAAAAGACAAATGGCACAAGACAGAAAGACCAGAAGACAGAAAGGCCAGAAGACGGAAAGGCCAGAAGACGGAAAGACCAGAAGACAGACGTAGCACAAGACAGACCAGAAGACAGCTGAAGACAGACGTAGCAGAATTAAATAACTTCTGCCTGTATTGTCAGTGTGAAACGTGGCTGTTGGTTTTGCCCACCTGCGTCTCCCGCTCTGGTCTTTCATCACAGCTTAAAGGAGGCAGACTGTCATGGCCGCCAGCAGTTTGTATGTCGGATCCTCCGGATGGAGGGTGGGGCGCAGCACCGTGCGCACAGGTGAAACAGGCCTGTGCGTCACAGCCGTGGTCCAAAAGGCACTTCAGCACAGCTAGATTATTCCTGCTGAGCGCAACCAGAGCTGGGAATGTGGTCGCCAAAGACGGGAGCGCGGCGTCCAGGTCCGCGCCTCGCTCCAGCAGCAGCGTCACGGTGCTGACGCAGCCCTGACGCGCCGCCATCAGCAGAGGGCTGACCGGATCCAGGCTCAGGTTTGCGCCGGCGTTCATCAGCACTTCCGCTGTCCTCCTGCTGCCGTGGGCGACGGCGAAGTAGAGAGCGGTGGCGCGCCGGTCCGCGTACTGGACGGAGCGGCTGTGCGCCAGAGTGGCGTTCACGTCTGCGCCAGTTTTCAGCAGCGCGGCGGCCGCTGCGTGGCGGTCATGCTGCGCCGCCAGGTGCAGCGGGCTGATCCAGCTGTGGCGCAGCTTGGCGCGGCTTGTAGCGGAGACCAGCAGAGAAACAATCCTGAAAACACAACGTGTGATCACAGAACTTGTAATACAACTACTGAGTATTAGATATAGAGATAGAAGAAAAACAGGAGGAAGTTTCAGCCAAAATTCTTAGAAGTTTTGAGATTCACAGAAATTTTGGGAAATCTTTGGAAGTTTCCCAAAGTTTTTCCTAGCAAGTGTTCGACTTCTATACTAAGAAATATTCTTCTTTTCTAAAAAATGTTAGTTTTTATAGCAAAATTTCAACTTTTGAAACTCGTATTTTGAGATTTTTCATAAGTTTTCAAAAAAAAAACGTAGGAAATTTTAGTTTCAAAGGTTTCTGTGTTCTTTTCTAGCATTTCTTTGACTTTTCAAACACAAAATGTCCATGTTTCTTTTCCAATTTTTTTGATTAATCTAAAAATTTCTGAGTTATTTTCTTGCGATTTATTTTTACTTTTTAGACAAAAAAGTCAAAGTTTTTTCTAGAATATTTTTGATTTTGTTCTAGGATATTTTTGATCCTTCACCCCCAGAAATTTCCTTGTGTTTTCTAGACAAATTACATGGTAAAAAAAAAAAGTACAATTGGTGCTTTTGGTAAATTCAGGTCAATGAACTACACAAATCACATATTATTGTTTTATCTTTTTTTAAATAATAAAAATGGATTAAAAAAGAGGGAAAGTAAAATGTTTTTATTTGATATAAAAAAGTTAATGAAAAAAAACTGGACTGGATTTGAAATTAAAATGAATTTAGCATTAAAAATAAGCAAGCTCACACTGTTCCCTCTGTTAAACCTGCTTTGTATTAAAGTTAGAGACATGCAGACTCACTCATGGTGTCCAGACTGAGCAGCAACATGCAGAGGCAGCAGCCCAGAGTTATCAGAAATGTTGGCATCTGCGTTTTTAGAGAGGAGCAAAGCAACGGCTTCCTGGTGTCCGTTCCTACTGGCTTCATGCAGAGCTGTGACACCATCGCATGTCTGTATGTTCACATCTGCACCTGAAAAAACAGAAACACTTCATGGGATTTAAAATGCATTGCAACATATTAGTACAATTGCAGATTGATAAACTCAGAAAATTCTGCCAAAAACACTCAGAAATTGCAGAAAAAAAGAAAATTTCTGAATTTGAAAAGTTTGAAATTTTCTAGAAAAAGATGAGAAAATTTGAGATCTCTCTTTTTTCCTAGAACATTTCCAAAGTTAATATGAAAATTTCTGAGTTTTTCTCACAAAGTTTTAATTTTTGGACCTCAGAAATGGTCGTGTTTTTTCTAGAAAATTTCTGAGTTTAAAAAGTCGCGAAATTTGTCAGAAAGAGTTAAAAAAAATTGAGATCAATCTAAAAGAAATAAAAACTTTTTTAAAATATGTGGAAATTTCAGTTAGTCAGGTCAAGAATTTGCAAGAAATTTTGATTAATCTATGAAATTTTCTAAAGAAACACTTTCAAAGAGTTTCACACTCAGGATTTTCTGATTTTTTTTATAGAACATTTCTGAGATTAAAGAGTAATGTTTTTCTCACAGATTTTCAACTTCTGAAACACAGAAATGTTCAAGTTTTTTCTAGACAATTTCTGATATTAATCTAAAAATTTCTGAATTTTTCTACAAAATCTTTGACTTTCCATACTCGGAAATGTCCTTGCTTTCCTAGATTTTTTTAGATTAATCTAAAAAAAATTGATGTTTTTTCCCCTCACAAATGTTCCTGTTTTTCTCAGATTAATGTTAAAAGTTTGAACTTTTTGAATTCAGACATTAAATGTTTTCTAGAAAATTTCTGAAATTTTTATAATGTCACAATTTCTGAATTTATTCTTGAAAATCTTAGACCTTGCAAACTCAGAAATGTCCTTGTTTTTTGGGAACATTTCTCAGAATAATGTCAGAATTTCTCCTATTTTTGGCAGGAATGTACTCCTTTCACTAATACAGTTTGTAAGAATGAAATCAGTGAATGTTTTCTTCAGGAGCTACCTCTCTCAGTGAGGTAGCACAGCGCCCTCTTCAGGCCTCGCTGAGCTGCTACAGTGAGCGGTGTGATGCTGTAGGTGTTTGCTGGATTGATTGTGGCTCCGGCTCGGATCAGAACCTCACAGATCTCCGTGTTTTCTCTGGACACGGCCTCGTGGAGGGCCGTCCAGCCCTGACTGCACCGCTGGTTCACGGAGGCGCCGTGTGACAGAAGAACGTTCACCAGGTTCACGTTTTCCAGTTCACACGCTGTAAAGACAGAGAACTCAGCATTTCACACACACACACACACATCCGCGTACGTCATCACACTTCCTAGCAGCTCTGATTTCACAGCTGTACCTTTATACAAAGGCGTCTCTTTGTTGCTGCTGCAGATGTCGGGGTCGGCGCCTGACTCCAGAAGCGACTGGACGCAGGGCAGCTGTTCACAGGACACGGCCAGCAGCAACGCAGTTTGCTCCTGCAGCGTCCGCTTGTCCACTGAGCCTGGATGGGCTGCAGCAGAAAGACAAACACCCACAACTGTAAGCATTTAGAAAACAGCTTAACAAAGTTTACTGGATCCGAGTTTTACCATAAGTTCAACTCTTGCTAAATTACATTTCTTTAAAGGGGATCTGTTATTCAAAATTCACAATTTGCATGTTTTATATACTTCCCTTTGGGTCTAAACAGTTAAAGCACTTAAGAAACACTCAGTTGATTTTATTATTTTATTTTATCATGTTTTTTTGTCTGGAAACTTCCTGATTGTTAAGTTACATTCCAGGGGCACAGCACCGTTACCTAGCAACCCCAGGCAAGTCCAGCCCATTATCTAGCAACCCAAAGAGAGTTCCAGCATGCTTGGTCAGCTGGTTTTACGTCTGTATGCACTGTACAATGGCTGCTGGAAAAGAGAAGTGTTTTGTTGTTGACTTACCATCGAAACTGCTTGCTAATAATAGTTTTCTCTTAAAGCTGACCTTTTCTCCTGTTGTTGCAATTGTATTGTTTGTTTTATTTCTGGTTATGGTGTACAGGACTTTGGTCAACAGTGTTGTTTTTAAAGTGCTTTATAAATAAAGCTGGTATAACCAGAGAGATTAAACCAAATATATGGGAAAACCCTAAAATGTTTCAGACTGAATACAGTGGCATCTTGGTTTGTTTTCAAGTTTTTCCCTTGTTTACTTTGTAACACCATTTATAAAGTTACACTGTAAAAAAATGAACAGATATAATCTGACTTATTTAGCCAAAATCAAAGTAATATTTTCATTATGTTATTCATACAATTACAAATGTCAGAATTCCAAACTAAATATGAAATTCACCAGCTAAATATTTAATTTGAAAACTAAATATTTAATGTTAAAATTAAATATTTAATTAGAAAGCTAGATATTTAATTTGGAGCTACATATTTAGCAGGTAAGCTCAATTTTTAGCTTGTGACTTAAATATTTAGTTGGGAACTCGGACATTTCATTAATATATTTGGTAATATATTCATAACATGGTGGAAATATGACTTTGAAAAGTCAACACTCACATTGTTTTATTTCTCACAGCCTAAAGAAATACAATTATTGCTGCTAATTTTTTACTGCAATCCATAGCCTTCATCTACTCCATAACAATAAATAGTATCTCCCAGTTTTAATAAACAAAAAGTTTTAATTTCTGGGAATGTGGAGAAAAGGGTTCACTATGTTTTTACCTTTCAACAGAGTCTTGAGGCACCGAGTCTGGCCAGTATAGGCAGCATCATGCAGAGGAAGCCACCCGTCTTTGTTTTCCTTCAGCAGGCTGTGGGAGGAAGATGCTGCCAGATCCTTCAGGGTTTCCACATCTCCGCGCCTCACGGCAGAAAACACCGGGTCAGCATCCCTACAGGATCGGAAACACCAGAAAATTATGATTACAGATGTCAATTAAAACAACATCCTTCAGGGTTTTACATAAATTCCTCTCATTCTGTCAAGCGGACGAGAAAAACCTGTAATGTTTGTGATGCGCGTTGTGTTTCAGGACAGCAACCGCAAACACCGAGCCGCCATAAACGCATCACCCGCTCAAACAAAGACTCACTCCGGCGGTTCTGGGGATCCTCCGCGCCGCGGATCATCTCCGCGTTTACGTCCAGCGTTTCGGAAGTGCGATAAATAATCGGCGTAGCTGAATTTGGTCATTGTTGGCGGCGGATTTGTCGCAGCGTCGCGCCGCACAGCGCGCAGCTGCTGGCGGATTATTTTGGGAAAGAAGCGTCAGGCTGCGCGTTGACGGCTGCAGCCTTATATGTCAAAGACATCCAGAGAGATAAGGCAGACAGACGGCTATGGAGATAACGCTGCTGCTTTTTCATTCCAGAACAAACCACAAGCTTAAAAATAACACATACAGTGATTGGTGTCGTGTTTTTTTAAAAAGTCAAAGCAACTTTTTTTCAGTCCACATTGACTTGTAAGTGGAAAAGTATTTATCAGAATGACAGAACTTTAAAAATGGTTACAAAATAGCGAGGCAAGGTGTATTTGATCTATATTATGGAGCTACATTGGGGCCATAAAGGTTGTTCAAATGAAAAAAAAGAATGAAATGGAAAAAGGATTTGAAATTGAAAATGTATATATGTTGAAACTCTAAAATACAGTTTGAAACTGGGAAAAAAAAAATCAAAGCTATTAAGCTTTTAGGGGATTCTTGTTTCAGTGTTTTTATTTATTTATTTTTAGTTCCAACCTTTTTTTTAAAAAAAAAAAAAAAAAAGAAAAGAAACTGGAATGTAGTTTTTAACAAATTTTTCAGTTTCAGATCTTAAAAAAAAAAAAATTTTGACACTGAAAAAAATATTTTCAAGATGTTTTTAACTGAAAAAAAAAATCAAAAACTGGAGAAAAAAACCTGACATCTTAAAAGTATTTTTAAGGTCAAAACATTTTTGTTTTCAGTTGCAAATTTTGTTGAGTTTGACAGTTTTTTAGTGTAATTTTTATTTTCAGTTTCATTTTTTAAAATCAGGATTAACATTCTTTGTATTTAGCTTCAAAATAATTCTTCTGTATTTTTTTTCATTTCAACACACGTTATGACCACATTTTACCTCCATAAAAATAATTCATTAAAATTA
The DNA here is from genome assembly GCA_903067075.1 of Micropoecilia bifurca. Taxonomy (NCBI): domain Eukaryota; kingdom Metazoa; phylum Chordata; class Actinopteri; order Cyprinodontiformes; family Poeciliidae; genus Micropoecilia; species Micropoecilia bifurca. The sequence goes on from CAEGAF010154703.1 coordinate 16,739, forward strand.
CGCAGAAGTGAAGTAGAGTAAAGAGTAGCATCATATATTTTTACTCAAGTTCAAGTAAAAAGTAGCCTTGCAAGAACCTACTCGAGAGTAAAAAAGTATTTGATAAAAAGGTGACTCGAGTATTAACTGATCAAAAAATGAATCACTTAATTCATATTTAGAAATAAAACCATTAGATGGACCAAACATATGTAAATAAATAATGGAATTCTTGGTATACTTTAAAGATGAAAATGAAAATAATTCATAACATAATCAAAAATAAAATCAGGTTAAAGAACATTTATTTCCAAAGTGTGCCATGGACACACTCGTAACACGATCTCTGCACAAAACTGCTTTGTTTAATAAATGCAAAAACTGCTTTTATCTCGGTGAGCCGCTCAAGTTCAATGAGCGGCAGTTAAACCGCAGGGGGCGGGGCTAACGCGGTGACCGATGGGATGCAAACGTCTGACGTCACCAGGACGTGCGTCTGCAGGAAGCCGCAGGATTTGCTGCTCATTCAAATTAAGGCCACCTGCAGCCATTGAAGGCTGAAGCTGCAGTTTTCTTTGTGTTCACTGTAGATTTTATGGTTTCAAACTTATTAAAACTGAAAAATAATAAAATAATTCTCACACAAGAAATAGTTGAAAAATAAACAGAATTATAAAGCTGTTGACTGTCATTCAGTGAGTATCTGATTTGTTTTACTTACTAAATGTAGTTTGTAATTCAAATAATTTAGTGCACTTGAATTAGGACAAAACTAACTTCAAACTGTTCAACAAGATAAATACACTTGTTTTAAGTTAATAATTCCTGAATATATACTTTTAAAAAGTGGTTCCACTGGCAGACCATTTCACAAGATGGTTTCCCTGTTTACATGAAAAATCTGATCAGATTTACATTTTGCATTTAAGATAACACCTTTTTTCTGTAAAAGCTCATCAAGTGGCATTGTTTTAGTTCCACCAGCTGGTTCAAATTCACTAAAACAGTGCTGTACTATTGCATTTTAAGCAATAAAATGTTTATCATCTTCTTTAAAATAGGAATTTAATCATTATTTACATCTTGTAATGTATTTATAATTGGACATAAAAAGCCTAAGTAGTTTAAGTGAAAAATATGCAATTTTTCGTCTGATAATCATCAGAATAATCTGATACTGAAGTAGTCGTTAGTCGCTGCTTGGGTCTGTTGAGATGCTCGGTTTGTAACAGATTTTATTTTGCATCTGATTTCCGTACCTGAAGAAGTTTGGTGAAATGAGGCGACTCTGGAGGCAAACAGATCGTCTCTGCTTCAAATCCCCGTTCAGTCTGTTGTAAAGAACCCTGTACCTGCTGACCGCCGTCATCGCTGCCGTCTTCTTTACAAATAAATCAGAATAAAATCTGAAAGACACATTTAAAAAAAATGAATCCAGGCAGGTACAAACCCAGGGCTGTAGGAATATGTCCAGTGTTTTTGTGTAATAAAAGGCACAGAGAGGAGAGTGAGAGTTTAGCATCAACTCAGTGAATAAGTTGCTGGGAGGAATCAGAGCAGCAGGTTTGAAGAAGGGATTCCTTTTAAGGTCATGCTGTTCGGTTCTGTCTGCTGCTGCAGGATCACAGGGAACCAGAAACAGCTGCAGGAACTACTGACAGTTACTCAGTTACATCTACGTCAGTAAACTTTTATTAATAAAAACTACTTTCAGGAGTATTTTTACTCTGCTCTACTTTTTACTTTTACCCAAGTAATTTTATTCTAAAGTATTTTTACTCTTACTTGAGTAAAATTTAAAACACTTTTTAGCCAAAAATTCACCAGACACACCCTCAGGTTTTGTTAAAATTGTATACGTTTTTTATTAGATTAACTGATTTTGGAAAATGTTCTTTTGCCTGACTTTGTTATGTTTTGTTACTGATATAAACTATTGTCATATTTACCATTATTATTATTATCATATTTATCATTTTTACCTTAAAATACCAAAATTTCCTTTGGGGGTGTCAAACTAATTTTTGTTTTTGGGCAAAATCAAGATCATAAATGCTCTTAAAGGGCCGGTTGTGCCAGAATGTATTGATAAAACCTGATCACAAACTGTTAAAATATCAATGAATTCTTAAAATTAGTAATATTACTGAACATCTTTTCAGTCCCCCAGGATTGCATTAATCTTTTTGTGATTTTATTGCAATAAAAATCATGAAAAGATGTCATAAAAAAAGAGAAAAGTCTTTTTTTATCACATATATCGCTAGTATTTACAAGATTTGTGTTTATTTATGACGGTAAATGCGACTTTTATTACTCGCTTTATAGCTCATACTACAATCTGACAGCAATTACAGCTGAGGCAGCTGTTTAGTACAAGTAAGAAGGTTTTTGACAATTATTTGAGAAAAATCTGCAATAAACTTCCAACTAAACAAAAAATTTATTGATTTATTGATTTTGTGTGGATTTCCACAAGAATTCTCAAAAAACTGGATGGACTTATTGATATAATTTGGCAGTAAATAGATAAAAACTGCAATAATTTGATTGATAATATGATATTTAAGCACACTTGGTGTTTAGTCTAGAATGTAGAGGGCCACATAAAAAGCTATGGCGGTCCGGATTTGGCCCACTGGCCTTTAGTTTGAAACGTGCATTAAATATTGACAATTTGATAAGTTAGTCAGTACTTAAGTAGATTTTTTTTTTACCAAATACCTTTTTAACTGTTACTTGAGTAAAAATATGTTCAAGTAGTTCAACTCTTACTTTAATAAATTTTTGAGTACTCTGTCCATAAAGGTAAGGTAATTTTATTTATATAGCACATTGTCAGCAAAGGCAATTCAAGGTGCTTTAAAGCACAACTGAGGAATCATAACAAGAAACAGCTAAGAGATGTTTATTATTCCATCAAACCTTTAAAACCAGCCAAAATACTCATGAGATTCATAAACAATAAGAGCAGCAACACAAACACAAATAATCCGTTGAGCTTAATTTTAAAGACTCACCACCACAAAGCTCCGTTCATCCTCTGCTTTTAGAGAAGTTGCTGTCTGCAAAGCTGCCGGCGGAGTGTGAAAACATGCTGGAGGAAACCCACAATTACAGCTGATGTTTGTTTCATAATAACTTCTGAGGAAGTGTTTTTTTTAAAGCGCTTCCTTATTGTAAACTGGAGGTGGCCCCTACATTTTGTCATGTACGTTTCCTCAGCACACGTCACCAAATTCAGTCGAAGAAGGAGGAAGAATCTCGTTAAATCTACTGTAGCATTGCTCAGATTTGGCATTTCTGTTCAAACTTGTCATTAAACGTTTCATAACAGTCAAAAATTCTTGACATTTTTCGTCACTGTAAAATAAATGAAAACATGTTTTAAATCAACATATCTTGGCTGCAAAGCGTCGGTTTGTCTAAGCTTTGCAAAAACAAGAACAAGTCAGAACCACAATCCAATTTATTAACTGTTTTGTAAAGTTCGCAGTTTCTGTAAAGCAGAAGTTCACGTGACTTTTACCTAAGTTATTTGTTTGTTATAATTTTTAAATAAATACAAGATTGACTTGTCCAGTGGCGTCTATCAGGAAATACCCAACTGGAAAAAACTGAGCCATTCTATTGAGCTGTCATGCATCGCTTCAAAGAATTAAATTTTATTAGCAGGAATGTTTAGCTAGAGAAATAACTGGTTTAATTGTTATGATGAGTAATGGTATGTTCCTGTTGGCAGCAGAAAAGTGCTTCAGTACTTAGCAAGAAAATACAAAGTAGCAGAGCGATGGGAAGTGACGTGTATTAGATTTGGGGTTTTACATCTCAAATCTTGAGAATAAGCATTATGAAAACCTTATTAATTAACATATATTTACACATGTAAAAAGATACAACATGATTTTCTTCTCTCTTTGTTTGAAGTTAAATCAGATCAAGCTTCTTTTGTTTTAGCTTAATTAGAATTGCCAAAATTTCTCCTATTTACCAAATCTGTAAAAACTTAGAAAGGTTATTTGAAATGTTTTCATAACTTTCTTTGAATTCAGAACCTTATATATAAATCATCAGTATCACAGATAATTGTTGTCTAATATATTAAAACTTGTCCTGTACTAATATGGGCTGAAAGGCCGCTCAGCAAGGAAGAAGCCCTTAGTTTGAAAGAAATATAACATAAGGACAAAGATCTTCATTTTTGGAGAAATGTCCTGTGTCTGCAGAAACTAAAATGGAGTCGTTTGGCCATAATGACCATTGTTACACTTGGAGGAAAAATTGGGATGCTTGTACCATCAAAACGGTGAAGTATGGTGGTGGCGGCATCATGTTGTGGGGCTGTTTTGATCCAGGAAGAACTGGTTCACTTCATAAAATAGATAGTATCATTAGGAAAGAAGATTATGTGGAAATATTGAAGCAACATCTGAAGACAGGAAGTCAAAAATGGATGCATGTCAGACTTCAAGATGGCAGATAACCCTAAACATTCAAGTAAGGTGATTATAGCTTAAGTTATAGCTTAAGTTATAGCTTAAGGACAACAAAGTCAATGTTTTGGCGTAACTTGATGTCAGTATGGAAAAGTTTTAGTTCGATCTGAAAAGAAGTGTGAAAGTGAAGTGGCCTACAAAATGTTAGAGAAAGGAAACCCAAAACACTTAACCCATTTCATAGATTTGGCATTTAGCAAATAGAAATAATTTTGATTATGCTAACTGACTTAAAACAAGAGACATTTGTTCTGATTTAACTTCAGACAAAGAGGAAAAAGGTATAAATATCTGGCTCTGCCTTCAGCTTGTGACATCACACAGGTGAGTTTTATAACTCTGTCTGCCAAAAATGTGAGTAATGGGGGATAGATTGTGATCAAAATCAAAGACAAGCCTGACTTCCTTGTAAGGTTCAGTTGAGTCAGTGTTTTTTTTGAAGATCTAGCTATTGAAGTTCCAGCGAGCTCCGTTTGTTTTGCCCTCACGCACCTATAAATGAACTGACGTTTATTCTGGAAGAACATGTTTGTTGAATGGTGGGTAATTAGGCTTTATCTCCAGCAAGAGGAACCAAAAAGACTGCACAGAACTAACAGCCTTCAATGAAAGAGTGAACTTTGTTGGGCAGACAGCTGAGAATGAGAAAGAAGTGCAAGAGTTGTTTCCAAACCCGAAATGGTTTCAGTTAGCAGCTTTCAGATCCAACATTTGATGGACAGGTATTCCTACATGATGTTTTTTTTTTTACCCACACACAGTTAGGTTAAAAATATAACACAAAGACAAAGATCATTACTTTGAGATAATCAGAAGTAAACATTCTTTTGTACTTCTGATTATCTGGATTTTATCAATTTTGTCACACATTTCCTCCTTCCATAGAACCTATTTTAGGTTGCTAGTCCGTCCAAATTCAGAAGTTACATCCTCCTAAGGATCCAGTCTACCTGGTGAAAATGATCTTGGTCCATGTTGACCGTCCAATTTTCAGGTTTGTTCCTGCCATTACCTCACCAGAAGTTAGGTAAATATTTAGTAAAAAATAAAAAAAAACATTTATTTCCTTTATTTAACCAGGTAAACCCCATTGAGATCCAGATCTAATTTTCAAGGGTACCTGGGTAGTTACCATAGCTCAAGGTAGCTGTTGCGGTTTGTTTATTACTTACTTAATCCTTTATAAATTAATGAGTTATTTTTAAAAAATACAAAAATATTTATGTAAATGACAAAAGCCTTTCAGCTTCTAACTTTTCCACCACGACCGTTACAAAAACAAATATCTCTCATTTCGCCCCATAAATCAGTCACGATTATTTTAATCTTACATTTTTCTATCGTTTGTTCTGATTTGTTCAGTTTTGTGAACGTTCAGTCCCATTAAAGCACAAAATAAAAACTCTTCTCCAGGGGTTTTTGTCAGGCATTCTTCTGGGCAGTCTCTGTGGTGGTTGCCAGGCAACAGCTACACAAACCCAGGAAGGAGAGTGTTGATTGTGTTTCATGATCAGAACGACAGGGAGACACATTTACAGCAGAAATGACGACGACTCCTGTACCAGTTCTGGACGGAGACTCTTGTCCAAAACTTCAGATGGAAAAACGAGTGAAAAATGTTTTTGTTACTCAGCCGGAGGACTTGAGGTAGGTCTGATCTGCTCCTTATGGACAGGATATTCAAAATGTCTTGACTAAATCACATTGCTAGTAACCATTGGTTTGTTTAGAGACAGGAAAAGAGAGACAATGTGCATACCTGCTACAAGAGAAGTAAGGATAAATATTTTTTAAATGTGTAACAAATGTTATGCCAGAGTTGGATGTCCATGATTATTTTTTTAATATCTAGACTTCAAGCAAACTCTTAGAGGCTGGAGTGAAAGCACTAAAAAAGGCACTTATTGCAAGAAAACAGGCTGAGCTGCATGAACTGGACGTGCAACTTGCACTCAAAACACAAGATTTCAGGAGCTGCATGGAGGCTCTTGCTAACAGAAGGGCAGAGTTGGAAACTCAACAACGGCAGGTGAGGTGAAATTTCCAAAAATTACTGCAACTGAAGGAAGAAAAATAAATCCAGTAGTGATTTTTGGCTTTGGATTTTTCTCCCAGAATAAAGAGGAGGAGATGAAATTTGAGAAGTTTGTGGCGGAGAAAGAAGTGAAGCGACAAAAAGAGCTGAAACAGTGTGAAGCCACTTTGGAGCAGAACGTCCTGAAACAGAGACAGATTGAGGATTTAACAGAACAACTGACAAAACTAGAAACCAGGTGAGGATGTGAAACAGTTTAATAATGTCAGAGGCTCCTGTTGTTTGTTAAGTCCATCTTAAACTTACAGGAGGCAAGTTTTAAAGCAGAGAACAGAAAAAAACAAAATCTATGAGGATTTTCTGATGAAAACTCTGGATCATCTCCCCAGCAGTAAGTCCAAATATGTGCACTGTATAAAAAGTAACTTTTTAAAATCTCACTTTCTGACTTTAAGGATTATTAGGTCCTTCAGAAAGTCTTCACCCTAGATCAAGAGCGTCAAACTCAAGTCTAATTTTGGGCCGTATCCAAAATCTGAATGTTTTTAAAGGGCCAGTTGTCCCAGAATGTATTGATAAAACATGTTAAACTGTTAAAGCGTCAATAAGTAGCTGTTTGTTTCTGAATTCAATCAGTGTTACTTAAAATTAAGTAATGTTGAACATTTTTTCACAGGATCTCGTGATTGTTTTTGTTGTTTTTTTTAATGAAAATCACAGAGTTTGTGGTGTTAATTTAGGAATAATTGTAAGGATTTCTTCCAATATTTGTGCTAATTCATGAGGCGATGTGTCGATCACAGACTATAACTTGACATCAAGTAAGGCTGAGCCAGCAGTCAATTAAATCCAATGTTTTTGGTTAATTTTGAGACAAATTTGCAGTAAAAATCTGAAAAAAATCTGAGTTGATTTTGTGTGAATTTTGAGGGCTTGTGAAAAACTGGAGGAGCTTATTGATGTAATTTGGAGACTAGAGGGCCACATAAAAAGATACGGTGGGCCAGATTTGGCCCCCAGGCCCTGAATTTGACACGTGCCCTAGATAATACCCCGTCTTATTATTTTGTCATTTACCAAACAAAAATGTTTTCTGTAATCCTGAGCAAGAATAGTCTGATTTAACATCAGATAGTGAGGAAAAAGGTGTGTGTGTTTTTATACGTTGAATGTTTGCCAACTTGCTCTGCTGGACAAAGTGTGTGCGATCTCCCTTCCAGTTCCTCGCCACAACAGCGGCGAATCTTTAGCCATGCCGATCTTTCGACGCCATGAGACGCTGTCCGTCACCCACCAGGAGCTGCTGCAACGTTTGAGGCGAATGGAGGCGGCGGTGGAGCAGCAGTGGCGGCAGCTGCAAAACATGAAGCAGCAGCACAGCATAACAACGCTGGTTAGAGATTCAGAAACGTTCAGATCTACAGGGCCGGCATAAGCCTTTTTGGGGCCCATAGCAGATTTGAGGCCCCCCATACCGACATGTCAACACCAGATGCTTCATCATTTCTAAGCTGCTCTATGTTATTGTTAGCATAATTTATAATTAGCTTACATCGTCCTAGAGTTATAATGGCTTAAGATTTCAACCTTAAAGAGTAGCAAATTTAAAATAAAGGATTTTAAAATGCAGTGGCATTTATATTATTTTAACTATTTGCAAACACTAAATTTACAGAAAACAAATTCATATCTCGTAACAGTTATGAGATATGAAATAAATAATACAGAAATGTGCAATAGAATTTAGTTTGTATTATTTGAAATATGTTTATATTTTGTTAGGTTGGGGCTCTTGGGATCCCCCTGGTGGTGTGGAGGCCCTAAGCAGCTGCTTAAGTCCCATTGCATTGGGCCGGCTCTGGTTCTGAATATCATGCGACTTTAATGTTTGCACCTTTCATGCACAGATGTCCAGTAAAGAACTGTCTGAACTGCACAGTGAGTTAGAAAACCTGAAAGAGAAAAACAGGCAAGTTGAAGTTAACCTGCTGATGAAACGAGGCATATCCAGAGAGAAGGTGTGACTTTCTCAACATTACATTTCAAAGATTGTTAATTTACAAAAAGTAGAACCGCTCTGAAAAAAATGCAACAATGCAACATGCATTTGTGTCTCGTAGGGAGAGGAAGTTGGAAAATTACTTATGGCTGTCAACAATCTTGCACAAGAGTGTTACATCCCAGAATTTGGACCACTGGAAGGCATGAGTGTCCTGACTATGATGGACATGGTGAAGGTAACTTTCTTTACTACCAATAATACAGGAATAACAAGGAAGATTACTTTTAGAACTACAGTTATAAGGCATATCTGACATATTCTTTTCTTAAAAACAGAAAATATTTCTAAAAAGTGGCATTTTTATGAATCATTCCAGGCCAGGAACATTTTTGTTCAATTACAAGAATGTTGTCACAATATTAGCAAAAAAAGATGCAATTTTACCAGAAAAAATGTGTTAAAATTACAAGAAAAATGTTTTTAAGGAAAAAGAAAGAGTTATTAGGATAGAAATAAAGAAAGAAGCTTCAATTTCTCAGATGATGTCATCTATTTTGTCCCTCCAGAACCATAAAACTCCTAATGTTGCCACCCACGGACTCCACACTACAGATAACAGTTGTTACGGTCAAAAACTTCAAATTTAATTACATTACGTCCAAAATGAACAAACGCAAACAGAAACTTGGTTTTTATCTTGCTTTTGGGGGAATGGCTTCTTCATCTCTGAAAAGCATCCATTAGTTTGACTTTATTTAACTGAAACTTTGGGAACTAACCCATCAGAAGTTCACATGGTTGTATTATATAAATATGACAAAGTATTTTTGGGTTTAAGTTTAGAATCAGACACCGATGGAATAATAAAAACGAACGTTTTGTGTCTTTTCCTATATGTTTTCATCGATTAAAATCTCATTTTCCAGGAGTTTGTTCTGGACAAGGCCGACACAGAGCGGAGAGTGAGGAGGCTGGAGTCCAGCTCCACCACAACTCTGACCGACAAGCGATGGAGAGAGTCGCTGAAAAGCATCGGCAGCAAAACTCGAATCAAAAGCTCAAGTAAAGCCAGTAAAATCAGCGACTCGTCCAACTGATGCGGTCGTTTTCGTTTTGTTATTTTTGTCAAGCTTTTGTTCTGTTCATCACATTAAAGTGTATTTTTATGGCTTGTGTTTTGGACCTGTTTTCTACTTGAGTGTGTCTTTTACTTCCAGAATCAGGAAAATGTCATGGGGATGTAGCCGTTGTTTCATTTCAAAATGAAGAATTAGATTCAAATAATGCAGAAAGGCACAATATGCAATGCGGTGTCTGAGCAATTTGGTTACAAGCATTAATTTATAGTAAATTACTCATTGAAACAAGGGTTTCATTTAAGACAAACAGGTAAGGAAAATGTTTTAATCTGATGGTTATTACAGATTGGGTTGAAGTGCAGTTTGCATAAAAAATTAGGGGATTTTTGTTGAGTTATTTATGCTTCTCCAGATAATCTGGAATCTGTGTTTTTATTAAATATGCTTAATTTACCCTTTTCCATCATGGAACATCTGATAAAGCTGCAATAAAACCTTAAAACTAATAATCTTACATCACAATCCAACACTGAGAAAACCACATGTCAAGCATAAACCTGGATATTATTATTTTTTATAGTTCTAGTTTTTAACTTTTTAATTATTGCACTGACTTTTTTCTTCTCTATTTAAGTGGCTGCTCATACTCATACATACGGTTTATTTTATTGTTTATTGTATTCCCTATAAAGTTTATATATTTATATTGAATGTCTGTGAGGTAAGGTTGACAAAAAGTAAAATTCTTGATCAATAAAGGTAATTCTGATTTTATTCTGACTGAAAATAATAGTAATTTCTTGATTTCTTTCTTAAACAACATGTTTTCTTGTCTTTTCCAAATTGAATATTTTCAGGATATGTTCATGGAAATTTTAAGTCAAAAATTACTCATTTAAAATTCTTCGACAACTTAGAAAGCAGAGCATTAAAAAAACCCTCATCAGCTACATTTATTTAACTGATTATGCAATATCAATTCAAAAATCGTTTTTTTACAGCCATTTTTTCAATTCAAATTTCTATTTTCAAAAATTTTGCAGAGTAACATTGTGTTACTGCTTTAATTTAAGCTTGTTTTTTTTATCAATCTTTAAGGGAAAACAATTAACTTAGAGCAGGGGTGTCAAACTCCAGTCCTCCAGGTTCTGCTGTCCTGCAGTTTTTAGATGTGCCACAAGTACAAACCACTGGAATGAAATGGCTTAATTACCTCCTTGTGTAGCTCGGTTCTCCAGAGCCCTAATGACCTAATTATTCTATTCAGGAGTGGTGCAGCAGAGGCGCATCTAAAAGTTGCAGGACCCTGGGCCCTTGAGTTTGACATCTGTGATTTAGAGGCCACAATACAGGAAAAATACAATAAAAATGATAATATTATAGTTGTATTCAACTAATACACATACATTGTTTTTAAATATTTTAAGTGAATCAGTAATTCATTTGCTGTAGTCTTTTAAAAGGACTTAAATGTTTCCACCATATAATTTCTTTAGTATGACGTCAGCATTGCTAAACATGGACTGGCCCTTTAAATGGACTACGCACATGCTCTTCCGCAAACTTCCGGTTTTTGGGAAAGTGGAAGTAATTTTTTTTTTTTTTACACAACGTGTTTTGACGCTTCTGTTGACGTGCGTGGTGTTGCGTGTGTCCGTGTGAAGCTGCGCTTTGGCCCCAGAGCTGCTCGGCCGTCGGCAGATGGAGGACTGCAGCCTGGTTTCATGCATAGAGGACATTTCAACGCTGCTGCCGGAGGGAACACTGAGTCCCAAGTACCAAGTAAGCGGCTTCATGTCCGAAAGAAAGCAGCTTCTTCTGGTTTACTCGGTCCGCAGTGTCGTAAACGAACACGACTCCTCTTCTTTTAGGATTTGGCCCGCCAGTTTTCGGCAGTGAGGAAAGTCTACGGCGATGGAAACTGCTTCTACAGAGCGGTCTGCTTCGCACACCTGGAGTTGATTCTGCACAACCCCAGAGTCCTGCAGAGGTCAGTATTGACCTGTGCAATGCAGACACAGACACACACACCAGGGGTGTGCAAAGTGCGGACCGCGGGCTATTTGAGGCCCTTAGACATATTGTTTGGGCTTCATGACAAGGCTATTATTGTTAAAGGGGCAGTATTGTGTGTTTTCCAGGCACATTGAGCCATTTTATAGCAGAATTAAGCAACTGTTAAATTCAGTTGTTATAAGAATGCTAAATATATCAAATATGACTGTACTTTGTAATTTAACATCTTGAAACTGAAACGCCATCATACCATTTACCCCTCAAGTTTTTTTTTTTACCAGCGTTTCACAAACAAGTAGCTCTAAAAATGAGCTCAGTAGTTCCACCAGGTGTTTGCTAATTGCTGCTGGCTAGTCTGAAGGAGCTGAGTGTTGGAGGGCTGCATCGTCACACAGAAGCTTAGAACCTGCAGCTCTGAGGAGGAGCTGTGGCTCGAAGGCAAGGTTAGGTCCATCCAGGGGTTTCACAGCGCTGCATGGTTGCCATGGAGATTAAATAATCTATCAAACATGCATGAAAGAATCAAAGCAACACTCCAGATGTATTTTTGACGAAGGAATAACAATATAACATGACGTAAAGCTCAAAAAAGTTGTTTTTGCACAATACAACCTTTTTACTAAAACTAGCAAAATAAACTGAAATTGGGGAAAACCTTTTTGCTAATTGAAATAAAAGCAGTAACTGAAACTACATTTGTGAAACTAACTAAAGCACACTGAAATTACACATATCTTTTGATTTTATGTTTATGAATTTATTTATTAGCTGCCGTCAAATTAAGGTGCTCCATATTCCTCCTGACGGCATTAAGCTAATCTGCTCAATGGAGCAAGTAACTTTTCAGAAAGATATAGCAGCTTATTTGAAGTAAATAATTTCCTGATGATGAAAAGGTATTACTCATCTTTGTTATGAGTGAGATAATCCAGCAGTAGAATGTTTTTGTCAATATTAAGAAATTACTGACTTAAAACAAACTCCTGTGTCTTGCTGAGACGTTACTTTCGTTAGTTAGTTTTGTCTTATTTTAAGTGAACTAAGATATTTGCACTAGAAGCTACAATAATACTTGGTAATATTTTGTTTTTTCAGTGTAATTGTATTGGATAAATACCGGAAGCATTTTCAAAGAAATTGTTTTTAATCGAGTCCTAAAAAAATGTGAAAACTGGATGCCTGGAGAATAATTTAAATATTCTCTTCCAACAAAAATTCAGACCATGTGTTAAATTAAAATTACTACAGTTTATTGTTGAGACTTGTGGGGGGGAGGAGCTTTTTTCTGTTTTTGGTCTGAGTCATTAAGACTTGACAGTTTTGGGCCATGTGACAAAACGTTTGGTCACTCAGAGGTCAGAAATAAACTGAACTCTGCACAATCCCAGCATCAGTATGTTTACCCTGCAGAGACCGAGAGCCGAGCAGAAGTCAGTATCACACATGGAGAAATGTTTTTTTTTATGTCCGGTTCTTCTTTATTTCAGATTTAAGGACCAGGTAATACAGAGTGGAAGAGTTTTGATTTCTGCAGGATTTGAAGAGGCTTCATTTGACCACCTCCAGAGCACAGTGAGTTTCCCTCTCTTTTGTTTAGGAGACACTTTTCTAATTAATACACTTTAGATGAAGTGATCATGTAGATTTTTTTTTTCTTTTTACATTTTAGCTTATTAAATGGATAAAATTAAAAGGCACAAAACAAGGGGCAGCATTTATATTGTGATGACTTCCTGAGGGTGGAGATTCAGAGCAGGAGTTTCTTAGAGAGACGGTCCCAATTTCAAGGTGTTAAATTACAAATGTCTTTTTAATTGATTGTGCTATAAAATGCTTTTGACTTTACAGTTTTGTCTCTTAGGTCTAAAAGTTTGGACACGACTGCCTTAAGTCTTAGTCAGCTTCTTGATTCTTATTAAAATACTTAAAATAACATTTCTCCATTGTAGAGCCAACACTTTCTAGAAATATAGACGGGGACTTTCAAACGGCAACCTTTCTTTCACTTGCATTTAATCAAACCAGTTGAGCCCAACCAACTGGTTTGGACTTGCTCTGAACCTTTTGGCACCAGAACCAACAATCATCCAAACAAACACGGCTTTAAAAATATTTCTTCCTCTGGCTGCAGGAAAGAAAAATGACAGAAATGTTTCCCGCCACTGCAGTTCTGTCTATTTACCGTTTGTCTTGCCCTGCAGGTCCTACATGTGGTGGATCAGTGCCTTGCTGCACAGGATGAAGACGTTCTCCTCAGGCTCTTAAACGAACAGATTATCTCAGACAGACTTGTGCAGTTCCTCAGGTTGCTCACGTCTGCACACCTCCAAATCCATGAAGACTTCTTCTGCAACTTCGTTGAGGCTTCAGATCTGAAGGTGTACTGTCGCCAGGTAGGGAATAAACCTAACTCCTGCTGAGAGTATTTATTATTGGGAGTTTAAAATGGATGTAAGAAGGTGTTAATGAGTTGACTTATTTTTATGGATCAAATTTAGATTAATAAGCGGCCATTTTTAAAAAAAAAAACCTAAATTTTCTCTCAATGTCTTGCAGTGACAAAGAAATGCATTTTGAAAATGTAGTTTGAAAATGTTGTATTAAACACTGAACACAGTAAACTTAAACGTTTTTATAAAATATAACAATTGCAATCTCTTGGGTTGCTGAATTAATATGTGAACCAATAAATGGAGACTCTCTTAAAGAAGCATTGTTTACTCTTAACAAAATGTTTAAACTAATTTCCATAAAGTGCGTTTAAGCCCTCAAATCAACCTTGCTTATTGGCATGTTTTTATTTCCCACTTAATTTTTATCCTTTACGCCTTTTTTTGTCGTAACATCTTCGCCTTTGTAGCATATCGGTGCTTGTTGAATGAGAGGTTGACGCAGCTCATCTGAGCGCCATCAAGGTGAAACCTAAGGAGCCTTTCAAGCATTTATGTTTCGAAACGTCTTAAGGATTTTTCGAGTGTTGTATTTAAAACGGTACTGCATAAAGTGCATTTTGCATCCCAAACCAGCCTTTGTTTGGACCGTTACTCTTCGCCGTTCTGATATGGTCGCCATCTTTGTTTTCTGTATCAACGGCTCTGTTAAGGATTACCTGCGGCGCCCTCTGCTGGATGGCGGACCAACTACAACACTAAATTGTAGTTCCTATCTACGTTATTGGCTAATAGATCGGAACTTATTTTAATCTACTAAGTCGTGAATTATTTTTCTTGATGGAGTCTTGTTTGGCCTCGTTCAGGAAGTGGAGATGATGGCCATGGAGTGCGACCACGTGGAGATCTTGGCTCTGTCCCAGGCTCTGGACGTTGGGATCCACATTGTGTCCATGGAGGGTAACGAGCAGCAGCTGGTTCACCACATCATTCCCGAGGGAATGGATCCATCCCTGCATCTCCTCTACCAGGCTTCACATTACAACATTCTCTACCAACGGACTCGCCTGTGACCAGCTCAGGAAGCGGCCAAATGACAATAAAAACACACTCAGGTTTTCAGCTCGTTATGAAAACGGAACTTTATAAAATATAGCAGCCCATCCTCAAAGCTACACAAATAGTAAGAATTATTAAAGGTAGAATTGAGCTCTTATTAGTACAGAAACCTTTTATTTAACCACGTTATTCCTGCTTCTTCATCCTTTTCCTTTGTTTTTGTTGTTTCTGATGTTGTGGGAAATGTCTTGTTGGCTTCTTCTGTCCAGAAACCCTGGTCAGGGCGCTTTCCATCCCTGCAACAGGGATGTTCGCTAGGGCCAGTTTTCCCATTTTAGTCGGGTACTTTGTTTTTACCAAGTTCTTAAAAATTGGTTGAGAGATCAGATGTTTTAAATTCTTCTTCATGAGCTTTACCATCTTCTTCTGCTCCATGTCCATTTCCTGGTCTTTAGCGCCTCCTGTGGACACATGATTTTCAGTTTTTTTTTTTTTAGTGATTATTTTTTTAAACTTGGGTTTTTCTCAGCTGCTTTAGTACAACCATGGCAGATGGAAAGAGGGGAGAAATTCTAGAAAAAAATGACATTTCTAAGTTTGAAAAGTCAAATGTTTACTAGACAGAAAGAAAGTGACATTTCAGAAACTTAAGCATATCAAAAATTGAAAGACCTCAGTTTTTTCTGAAAGATTTGTTTTCCTAGCAAATGTGCAACTTTAAATCTAGGAAGGTCCACAATTTCTCTAGACTATTCCTGAGATTATTCTCAAAATGTAATTTTTTTGACTTTTCAAACTCAAATTTGATTGTCTCCAGAAAATTGATATTTTTTGGCAGAAAGTTTATTTTTTTTAGCTCCAATGGCCCTAATAGTCCATCATGTGACGGCATATTTGGACAACACCTAAATAGAATTGTGGGAATAAAGTCATAATTTTACAGCTATTCTCAAAATATGACCTATTATGACCATCATTGACTTATTTTCATACATTATTGTAATGACTATTATGTGAATTTTGTCTTGTTATGACTTTATTCTCAATTTTTATATTATTAAGGCTCTAATACTCATACTTTTGTGCATTTCTCAGTACAGAATTAAAATTCTTTGATCTCCCATAATTACAATACTTGTCATCAAAACTTATAATCCTGAGTATAATATGACAGCAGTTTGACTGTCTCAAAATAACTGGTCACACTGAATCATTGATATTTTACCTTTGAGTGAGGAGCTATAGACTTTGAGAAACTTGCTTTTTGCATGTGTTGTTTTGAGAAATGCACCAAAGTGACTGGGAAAAGCTGTAAATTGAGTGCGTTTAACTTAATTTTACCGATCAGGAGGTCATCGTCGAGGTCGACCTCCAGGGCCTCCGCTGCCTGCTTGAACCACGAGTCGTGCTGCTTCTCCCTGTTGTTGTAGTATTCAATCTTTTCTATCTTCCTGGCGAGGTTCACGCGTTCCTGTAACATGCCAGATGTTTTGTTAATGGAGACATAAAATCCCAGAGCTGTCGCATGATGCTGATGGATGATACCTTGATGGCCTTCATGCATTTGTTTTCCACGGGGAAGGTGGGGAGCTCCTCATTCTTTCCCAGAGTTTTGGAAATCTTTTTGAAGTTTATCATGTCATCTGGGCCGATGAGCAGCAAGCTGAGCCCCTCCTTGGTGGCTCTGGCTGTGCGGCCGCTCCGATGGACGTACGTCTCTGATGTTCGAGGAACCTGCACAATAAAATTATCAATTGTTTTTTTTTTTGTTTTTTTTTTACATCCACTTTGCTTTATTTCTACACTGGATTCACAAAGCAAACTACACAAAGTACATGCAGGAGCAATCCTGCCCACTAACGGCAACATATTTTGTTTAATGATATTGCTGTCGTTTGCTCTTGAACACATGCAGTATTTTTATAATTAATACTTTAATTGAGCCACTTTATCTTAAGAGGCACCTTTTAAGCACAATTCACTTTTTCATGATTTTATGCTTCCACTCGGGTCTCAGCTTCTCTTAAAGGGGCACAATCGACAGGCACTTCACTGTTACCTAGCAACTAAACCTGAGCTCCATGTTTGTTCTGATTTTACCGCTGTATGCACGGTACAATGGCTGCTGGAAAAGACAAGTGTTTTGTTGTTAATGCATCACCCAGAAACCACTTGCTGGATTCTTGTAGGTTGTGTAGGAGGCTCAATTAACGCTTTTCGAAGATGTATGGTTGCACATCTGTTTGCAGCCATTTTCACAGGAGAGCGTAAACATTGAGTTGAGGAGTGTGTGGCCCGCTGTAGCTTATTTCAATTTAAAGAGACGGGAGGTCCTAAAAGGAGAACTGACCAGACTAAAATCTCATTATGTAAGAACTATTTGTACAAACCGATGTGTCACCGATTCTGTTCATTACTTTCATGGACAGAATTTCTAGGCACAGCCGAGGTGTTGAGGGGATCCGTTTTGGTGGCCTTA
>CAEGAF010154731.1:0-18714 GCA_903067075.1 Micropoecilia bifurca
CAATCAATCAATCAATCAATCAATCAATCAATCAATCAATCAATCAATCAATCAATCACATTTTATTTGTATAGCACATATCAGCAGCAAGGCATTTCAAGGTGCTTTACATTGAATAAACAGTAAGAAAGAGAAAGAGATTTTGAAGAAAAAGATTAAAAAAGATAAAAACATACTTTTGTTACGGAATTTAAGCATCTGTCGTCGCCGGACTCCGGCATCCGTCAGCTAATTTAATTTTTCTGTTTTGCAGGAAATGTACCCAATGAAGTGGCCAGTGAGCGTGTGCTGAGAGCTGGGATTATTGATTGTGCAGCAAGTGTACAACACTGGAAAACCACACAAAGTAACAGAAATTCTATAATCCAGACACATACAATGCTGTCACTTTTGTTCTACTCTGGTCCTCTGCGACTTCCAAGTGTTACAATGATCCATCGGTTCATGTAGTTTTCTCACTCACTGCTCTTTTCACAGCTACATAAGTTAATCAAGTTAATCAAAATCATCCAAAAAACAGAGGAAACCCCAGTGGAAAACACAAATGGACTCCCTCAGAGCAATCTAATCAGCTCTCAGAGTAGATTTTTATTATTGTGATAAAATATTAGCAAAACTAATGGAAAAAGAAAACTATTGTATCTTTATTTTATGAGCTACCACTGCATTGAATGTTACAGAAAGGTCTACTAACTTTAAACCAATATTCATTTTATACCGATACTGAATTTACCTGATTTAATTTCTCTTAAAAAACTATAACGTAAGACGTAAAAACGCCATGGAATTTTTTTCCCCATTTTGCCATAACCATGTTTTACTAATTTACATGAAACAGAGCAGTTCTGATCAATTCTGATCATTCTTCCCAATGCTGCGCTGAAATTTACTCTCACTCACTTGTATCCTGAATACATAATTCAATGTTTTTGAGCTTCACATCATGTTAAATGTTATTCTCTCATTGAATACATACCTGGAGTGTTGGACATGTTTAAACATATTTCAGAAATGATTCTATCGCCCCTGGTAATCATTCAGTTGTGCAAAACCCCAGGGTCGACCCAACCCTGCAGCTCCAAGGAGTTTACAAGCTTCCCCCTCACATTCCCCCGCAACTCTCCCATTCAGTTCCTTCAGACTAGCAGCAGCAATTAGCAAACACCTGGTGGAACTGTGCATCTGCTGCCCTCTTTACATAAGCTACTAGTAAAAACATTGTTAAAGGGTTAATAGAGGAGCACAGTTGTTATGAGTTTCAGAGAGAGGTGGAGTTATTAAAGAGACAGAGGCCCAATAAGAGTAAAATTTATTTCAAGTCATATTTGATGTATGTAGCATTACCTGATTGTGCTACGAAATGGCATTATGTGCCTAGAAAACACAATGCAACCCCTTTAAACATTTTTTCAAATTTATCCAGGTCAGAGTTGGAAAATATGCACAAAAATGAT
Source organism: Micropoecilia bifurca (assembly GCA_903067075.1). Taxonomy (NCBI): domain Eukaryota; kingdom Metazoa; phylum Chordata; class Actinopteri; order Cyprinodontiformes; family Poeciliidae; genus Micropoecilia; species Micropoecilia bifurca. Next base: position 1,455 of record CAEGAF010154731.1, read on the forward strand.
GACATGGTAAAAACATTCACTTGTCTGATAATTGTGCATACAATGCATACATGTAAAACTGCCACAGTTTTATCACTTTCTAAGTTCATCATCATATTTGTGTGTTTGGGTGTGTCTGCATGTGTGTGTGTTTTTAAGGAAGGCAAATATGACTTGGATAACTTCTGTTGCTTGTCAATGCTGTGCTAAAGTGTGTTGAATTAAAACCTAATTGACCAAGTTACTTTGCTGGAGTTTTATTGCAGTTTAGGAGGCAGCCTTGCACTCTCAACAAATTCTATACATGGTGAAAATAACAATGTATTTAACAAACGGTTTGTAAAAGTGACTGTATGGACATGAAATTACAAATACATGTAAGGGCCCAAAATGATCCAAGACTTATTAGCCAAATTAGATTTTATTGTCACATTGTATAACAAGGCGATGTGATGTTTGAGTTGCAAATGAATGAGTTCTCTAGCAGCTGTTATGCCCAAATGTCATGTGAGAGTTGCAGCGTCCGAAGAGACAAAAAGGAGAGTGAAATGTTCAGTTTGTCAGCATGTATAATCTGCAATTATACCCCTGCTCTAATATAGTTAATGGGAACACAAATGTATGGAAGAGAAACAGTTAGCCAATAACTAAAAGGCAGTTTTTGTAAAGATAAAGATTTCTGATATTCAAACTGCATTCAGGCACAGCAGCTTCTACTACCGTATCGACTGTTGTGACATTTCCTCTCAGATGTAAGCAGTGATAGTGCTGATCAAAAACACTTTGACCACCTGCTGTCCATGCAGAAATCAGTGCTTGTGTCCCACATGCCCCGCTGACAACATGTTCATTATGTCGGCTGCCTGAAAACAGGCCAGAGATCGAAGCCCCTGGTGCCGTGGCTGAGTGAGTTAACACGCAAGCTAAGAGGGCAAGCTGTCTGAAGGTACAAATACACGGTAAGCATTGTGTATTTACACACGGAGACAAAGTCTCGTCCGAGCAGACACCCCCCTGCATCTGCACGCAGATGCAACACAAACACACACTTACACGCTCCAACACTTCGCCAATCTGCGCGGGTAGAGGCGCAGCCAGTGTCGACGAGAGGCGGTGAACTGCGTTTGAACCGCTGACCTCTGTAACTCACCCATATTGATGGCAGGCAGCAAACTCGTTCACAACACAGCGCTTCAGCAAGCATAGCACTGCCCCGGGGACCGCAGGCGTCAGAGGGGGGTGGGGGAGGGGAGGATGGGGTGGACGGATGGATGGATGGATCAGGAGGGATGACAGATGCGTGTAAAAAAAAATATTCTAGTCAGGTTTATCTGTTAAGGTGTAACAGAGGGATCACAAAGGGATGAAGAGTGAAGAGGGAAGATGACGAGCCTCGGAGATATGTTTTGAGAATTTAGCACGAGAGATAACACACTGTTTTCTACTTAAATGTTTTCACTCTTTATTAATTGGAGTGATAATCTGTTCATTATTTGGCCATGTGAACATTCATATTGGTGCTGTAGTCACCTCAGCTAAATATTTAACTAAGTCAGGGTTTGGAGGAAGAGGAGAGTGATGTGGTGTAGACAGGTGGTGAGGGGAAAACAGCTATTTAAAGGAGCAGTGTTTCGTAAAATTGACTTTTTAAGCTCTACATCATGTTAGAATGTTATTCCCTCATCAAAAACATACCTGGAGTTTTGCTTTGATTCTTTCATGATTGTTTGAGAAATCCTTTAATCTCCAATGGCAACCATTCAGCTGCACAAAACGCCTGGGTGGACCTGGCACCGCCTTTGAGGATGAAACTCCTCCTTGGAGGCTCAAAGGTTTCCAAGCTTTTGAGCCTCTGTTAGGCAGGAGGCCTAACAGAGCAGCCCTCCCCTCCCTTTAATATCTGCTACATTTTTTACTTCTGGGGTTGGCTAGCTGTGCTGCAGTGCTGACATTAGCTTGCGCATAAATAAAACCGAGAATAGATGCCTTTTTGGTATGATGCTAAAGTAAATACATTCGATTTGCAGCTTGACCTAAGAAATGTAACATAGTTTGCTGTTGACACTTTTGTTGAGATTAGCTACAATCACCTTGAGCCATCGCAAAAGGGGCCTGTAACTCAAGTAGTTTCAACTCCACTTTTTCAACTCCACATTTGTATTAATGTTTCATTGTAAGAGACTGCCTTACATTAACTTGATCAGGTTAAGCTTTTGTGTTGGTTAAAACTGTAACACACCTAAACGCGTTCAGGTTTTTACTTATGTTAAGCCATATGGTTTGCAATAGTTTTGTCATTGCAGACACTTTTAAGTAACTTTAGAAGGTTAAAGAGTGATTGTCAAAAATGTTTACAATCTTTAAAATTACAATTCCATTATTTAAAAAAAAACATTACTATTTTACATATAACTACACATGTAATGACTGTACAACTGTCATAATTATTCAGATTCTCTGGGCTACACACTGCAACATTTATTTAAAAAGAAAATCTAAAGCAGTAACTTTTTTATACCTTTTAAAGTTGATTCACAGCAATCTGAAGAAGAAGAGTTTATGTATGTAATTTTGCATGAGAGGAGAAAGATTTGTATCATTTTATTTTTAACAAACAGTCATGTGACCGGTCTTGGACCACAGATTGGTCCTGACTTCAGGATTAGGGGTGACACAGAGGTGAGCCACCATTTCCATAAATCATTTAATTCATTTTCATAATTTCACATTAACATTTTACTTTTAAACTCCGCATGTCCCACAGAATCCAATATCAAACATTTAGCTTAATCCGGCATCTTAATACGTGCACGCCTCTGCGTTAGCATGTTCATACTCGTAACACATTATCAATATTGGATGCCGAAAGGTAACTGTAGTCTGTATTAGAAGTGAGCTGTTTTATGTGGTACCAGCTCTTGCAGCCAGCTCTTGGCTTCTGCTTTAATATTTAATCGAGAGCAGACAGCCACTGACATATTACAAGGGTCTTCACTAGAGTATCTTCCTAGATGCCAAACACACAGTACCAGGGAGTTCATCTTTGGCCCACTGACATGGAAGAAATGACCTTTTTGGAGGCAGACAGAGCATGTATGATACCTGCTGAGATCACTCCAACAGCAAAAAAAGGAAGGTTGTAAAGGTTACCCAAAGGTTTCCAAGCAGAGCACTCAAACAGTAAACCCGTGCGCTCTCCCTCCCTCCCTCTCTCTTTTTGGAACAGCTTATGCCTAATTTCTGATCTGCTGCTTTGAGACTTCTTCCTTGTGGCTCTTCCCATTCAGCCAGAAGAAGACTTGGATTAGTAGAAACCGGCAGATGTCATCGGCGAGAGAGAGATCTTTTATATCAACTCTAAACATTTAATTTTTGTTCTTTGGTTGCTTGTTGAGATTTTTTGTTATGGTAGGGGAAAAAATGGAAATTGAAATGCAGTTACAGCTGCAGGTACTTCTCTCCCAACTCTGCATGTTTAGAAACTGACATTTTTTGTCAACTTTTTTCTTTCCAATTAGTTTGAGCTCAGTTGGGTTGGATTGAGGATAAAAATAAATTAACATATTAAAAAGACAAGAGTTGGTCACTATCAGTCTGCAGTTGGACCAGAATTTAATATCCATGAAGTTAGAGTGAAAACAAATAGAAGAAGAATCAACACAGTGACCACAGACTCTTTGATCCATTGATCCATTGTAATCTTTCTTTTTTACATTAAAAATCAATTGCACACCTGTAATCAAAATGTTAGTTCAAACTTAGGTGTTATTTTGTGGTTAAATGTGCCAACCCACCCAAAACATGGATATTACTTTCCAACAGCTGTCAATCATTCACACTTAAGAATTGCTGCAATCTGAGCAGCAAAGTTAACTCGGATCCGTTTTCTGCTCATCAAACCACCACGACATGAACAATGTCAAAGTGTCTCTGAGGCAAAAAAAGAAAAAAAAAAATGAAGGGTCTGCCAAATCCACCATATGCCCCCCAGGTGGGAGTAACGAGAAACTGGTGTCTTTATCCGAGCAGACTGTGCTCAAGCTGTGGGGTTTTGGTAACCAAAGCAGCGGAGGTGTCGTAGCCGGTGGCGGTTCTATTGACCCTGGCCGCTTTGGGTGAGAACGTGAACGTCCTCTTCTTCTTCAAAAAAAAGCGTTGATCCCATTTCAACACGTCTATGTTTATTGTCAGCTACAATATGGAGTTGAGCAGCGCCGCCGAAGAGCGAGTCTCTAAAACTCCCGAGAACGTGACGGAATCTGAGAAACATCCGACCGGTGATCGGTGATTGGCCTGCTGCTTCGACTTAAGGACTTTTCATCATTAGACTGCACCGCGTGGTTGTGTGACCCCCTTTTTTCCCCCCTCACAGGCAGCAGTATCACAGCTCTGATCTGTCACCCTCCGCTTGCCTTAATGTGTGAAAGCAAGACGTGTTGCGCCTATTAGCACTTCTTGGCAAGGCTGGCATGCTGATCCCTCATCCCCGGGGAGCCCGGCAATATGGTGCCGCGTGGTGACCGCCCGCCAGCCCTGGCGCCCGCTGTCACAACACATCACGCATCCTCGGCAACCACCGCCAGCGCCTCCACTTCCGCCGCACCTCCATCACCGCGTTGGGATGAGTGACGGGGGCGCCGAGCAGGGAGAGCTGGGGGTCCTGAGGGTGGATTAGAAACTTTTTAAACAGAGAGGGCAGTTCAAGTGGACTGGCATCTTAAAAGGGGTGAAGAGTTGTGTTCAGTTCGATGGATCGCAACCAGTCCATTTTGAGATTTTAGGTCGTTTTGTTGTGAACAGTTCGCTTTTACTCGTATTTATCTGGGAACAACTTAAACGTTTGAGCTCTAAGTCTTTTTAATTAGTTTGTCCATATTTTGGTTTTCATTTAATTTTATCATCACAGTAAAAATGCCGGTGTTGAATTAACACCCAAAAGTGTCTATATGTGTCCAAGTCAGCAGGTGTTAAAGTAACACTTTTCAAAGTGTTAAAAGATTGACACCCATTCTTTTGTTAAATTAACATTGGTCTATAACACTGAAATGGGTTTAAGAAAAGTTAAACTTTCCATTTCTGTGTATTGTTTTGAATATTTTCCATTGGATTTGATTGATATTGACACCTTGTGGGTCAATTATTTACTTTTTTAACACCACGTTATGTTTTGTGATCAACACTACACTGGTGTTACTTTTAATATATTTTAATACTAACACCGTTGTAAAAGTTAATGTGACATTCTGTATTGTTGAATTTAACACTAGCTGACTTGGACACATATAGACAGTTTTGGGTGTTAATTCAACACAGGCATTTCTACTGTGTGGGGCACGTATTCTACTTATTATTTGAATTATTTGTTTCAGTGGGTGTACAACTCTTTGGTCCAACTAGCATACTTTTAAATGCTGTTTTAAATAAAATTACATTAACATAAGTCATCTTGGTGGTTGTGTTGGTAGGATTAGTGCTTGAGAACATATCATGCTGAGTTTTTATTAATAAATTAGATAACATGAGTATTGTTACCTGGGAAACAAAAGGAACAACCTTAAACCTAAGGTGTAGAGTCATATAAATAAGAGATTCATGGGAAAATAGTGGCCAGAATGAAAAGATTTAGTTTGATTAGCCCTGACTGGTGATTGGTTTATGCCAAAATAACATAATGGTCTTTATCAATTACTGTGGTTACATTTGTGGCTTCAGGTTGGTTAGACACATCCAAACTCTATATGTGCGTATAGACAGTGCTTTGAAAAAGTATTTATACTCATTTTTGTCATAGTTATTTTTTGTCTTGTCACACTCAAATGTGACAAGACAGTCACATTTAAGGTAAGGAGAAGCTTAGTAAATAATGATGGTTTCAGTTATCGAGGGAAAAAGCGACACAACTTGATCCTACTTGAAAAAAATGAATGCCTCCTAAACCCAATGGAAAGTTGGCCCACTCTTCTAGACTCTGATTAAGATCGTACTGCAGCATCTCAACCACATTCAGCCCAGACTTTTGTTTAGCTCATACTTTTTTCTTAGTAATTGAAGGACTCCTTTGAAACATTTGAAAACTGCTTTGCCTTCGTATAAAATGCTCACATTGGGGGAAAACCGCTATAGGCTGCTACACTTTTACCTCTCAGTAAGACGGTCCTGGATTCAAATTCTTACCAGGGATCTTCCTCAGACAGTCTGAAAAATGTGACAGTTTGGCTAATTGGTCTATAAGTTGTCTTTTTGTATGAGTGTGTGTACACATGGTGTCAATATGTTGTCCTGCGATGGACTAGCCATCTGTCTAAGATACGCTCCTCCTCTCAACCAACGACAGCTGGAGACAGACACCAAGACCAAGGATGGATGGATCAATGAAATATTACAAGATATGTTAGAACATCAACCCTGAATGTTTTCCAACTGAACCGTTTTCTAAACACATGTAGTAGTGGTATAATTTCTAGATCAGTGATACAAATGAGTGACTCTGCTGTCTGGGTGAAAAGTTGATTAAAACAGTGGCCAGTGCCTCTCAGACAGCACAGATACCGTAGCTTCTGACTCACAAGGCTTCCACTGACTAAGTTCGAGTGTCGGTGACCACGAAGGAGCGCGGCAGCCGTATGTGTGGGTGGGATCTACCCACAATGTCTGTTTTTGTGGTGCAGAAAATAATTTACAGTAAGAGGTCTTTGGCGTTTCTATAATTTAGTTCACTGGGACGTCACAACCAAGCAAGAAGCATTCTTGATAAGCATTTCTCCCAGACTATCTAAAGGTCTTTTATGGGTTTTATTTGGACTTCATCTGTGTTCTTCAAAAATGATTCAATTTTCTTTTGCCGTGTCTGAATGTTGCATCAGAACATTCTGTGGAACGTTGCGTCTGAATGGAAACACACATTAATCCAGATTTCCACAACAGATTAAATAAACAAATTGCTAATTATTATTGTTGCATCATGTGAAAAAGATTTAAAAAAAAGTCTTCGTAAACTTTAATGAGACTAACATTTTGATTGAGATTCTTTATAAAATCTGCTATCATGGTGAAATCTGAGGTCAGCGTCTGCTCCGGCGTTGTAACAGTTTCGCGTATCGGCAGCACTTGAGTCTCAGCCACAAAGCTGTGATGTTTGTCATCTACGTGGCTCCCTGCACACAACAGTTTGTTTTGAAAAGGTCAGGTTAATGGAGGATCTTTCTACGCTATGTGACAGATTTAGTACCTGGCTGTCACTACCATAAGTGCCCGTTCTGCATATACACCCGCCATACATGTGGCCAGTTATCGCCACAGGTTTGGGCCGTGACACTACGGCTGGGGACGCCTGTGAGGCGCCCAGTGTCAGCCCTGATCCTATGTGCCACCCCTGCAGTGCCCACCGGCCATCTTCTGGCCGCCAGTGATGCATCGTAGCCCGAGCGCCGCAGACGTCCAGGTTCTGACCTGAAATTAAATAAAAACCAGATGTGCCAGGGGTGCCGCCCGGACAGTTAAAGGATATTTAATCGCTGTGCTGAAGGCGGGGAGGCTGCAGGAGAAGGATGTAGTGGGGTTTTCGTCTGCTGAGCTCCACGCCTGGCTGCTCCTGCTCACATTAACGCTGACAAGACAAAGAGGCGACACATCTCAACCTGCAGGGGCCCGGCTCCATGGACATGCTCATGAGCACATACTGCCGTTAATTCGGATTCACATGTGCAATTACATGTGAGCAGAAAAAAAATGTGCATCGGTAAAATTTTAAATCATACTTTTAATGTGTGACTCTTAAAGGTTTAGGTTTTTATGGTAGTTCCTAAAGCCTGCTGGTGACCTTGAGTTTTAATCTTGAGGTTTAACTACTTTTTCACTAATTTCTTGCTGATCATTTTTAAAGGAAAAACATTGGTATAGTTTATTTTCTGAATTTTTGCCATTAAAAAAATGCCCTCGAACACCGAAGGTGGTCTTAATTTTCAGTTCTTTATGCAGAGACACGACATTCTGCCTATATTCATGTAAAAAAAAACAGAGAAATTTTTTAAAGAATTTTTTTGGGTATGCAGATTGTCCAGATAAAAGTAACATCTACCAAAACTTGACATGTGTGTTGATAATGGAGAAGAAAAATTGAAGACAGTGGACCATTGCACTGCTCAAAAAAAAAAAATCTGATATCTCACAGATTGTTCCATTTGTTTATTTTGGGGGGAATGCCGCCTGATATTTCTACAAATATTTTTTTCTATTCTAATGAAGGATCAGTAATGTGCTTAAAAATGTATGTATTCTTAGAAGGTCTTACAGTCTGCAGTATCACGATTTATTGATTTTGTTCCTAAAATCTAGTCCCTTATGTTCCTGATTCAACAAGTTCCTTGGTGAATCAAGGAACTACTTATAAATATTTAAAATAATTTTAAAGCACATTTTTATAATATATGCTTTATTTAAAAAATACAAAAATATCATCTCTACTGTTTAATATACTTCTGTATCTGCTGTGCTTATGATAAACAAGACTGAAATTGTGACATGATGCAAAACTAGGTGCAATTTGCATCTGCATGCATTTTGTGAAACTTGTACTCTGTGAATTGAGTGGTGAAAAAAAATGTCTTGGGAGCAAAACAATAGTAGAAAATTATATTTCTTCATGAATTCCCCCTTTAGTGTTTTTGTTTCCTTTCTTGTTTATTCCAAATGCATTTATTTTAAGTGTTTGTCATAGATTCTGTGTGAATACGTCATTTCCAGTCAGCCCCTCCTGCCAGCTGCAGTAATTAGACTGAGTTGTGCTGCATTTAAATCTAAAAAATAATTAATCAAAGCTACTTTTGATTAGAAAGTTGTTTTTTTAATAAGATTGCAAACCCCTTAGAAGCAGTTCTGGTGATAAATTCTTGTTCCTTTCGTTGTTTCCTTTATTGAATATCACAAAGAAAGTGACTTGCTCTGGCTTGTCTTGCTTTCTGAACACCTAATTGTCACAACTGCACCTTGTCAGTAGTCAACCTCCCTCAGCATGAAAGCTCCCTGCCATTATTTTTGGTTATGATGTCATGAAATCCAAGAGTCACTGGAAAGGAACAAAAGCCACTCTAAATTTAGGCACTCGTGAAGTGGAGTACATCCCAGTTCACAAATTAATTATCTGACTGATGAGGGGCGACAGAAAGCAAATCCAAAGCAGATTGAACTTTGGGACATCTCTGCTTTGCACAGTTTTAAACAAGCAGAGGGCAAGCTGCGGTCAATGGGGGCCACCGCAACATCCTGAGGATTTGAGGAGGGTGAGGAGGGTGAGGATGACGGGGAGATGGGGTCCAGGGCGGGGAGGAGCACACGAGGCGTTGTGGTGTCACTGTAATGTCAGCCTGTGTCAAGAGAAATCATTGTTAGCCGTAATTTTCTGAGCAATTAGAGAGCTTATATTGAGAATGCCTGCCAGATGACAAACACAAGAGATTGGTTGAAGGAGTTCCCCGCAGCTATGAGGGACACACACCCAGAGACACACACAAACACACGCATGCATCTCAAAGAACCACGCACACACACTGAACAATAGCCAGCATTTAACGTGTTCCTTCACATCTGTTCTGATAATCATCCAAATAATTAAAAGAATTTTCACCCAAGTATTTTACATATTAAGCTACTTACAACAATAAGCAGCGCATAAAAAGATTCAACAGATTGATGTGTAATAAGAATGACAACAATGTGTCCTAAGTAAGAAACGACAGATCCGCTTTAACACTTCAGATGAAAGTTCAACACTTTCATAAACATACATGGAGTCTCAGATTGTGGGCCAGGATCAAGGTTCTGTAACATGAATCAGTGTGTGGTTTTAGCATCTGCCTTAAAAAAAATAAGTCATATTCCCTGATATCATTACAATTTGTAACATTAGAATGATCCGATAGATTTTTTTTGTTTGTCATTCATATTTAGTCAATAATAATGAATAAATATTTACATAATTTCACTAGACAACAATTCTGGGATTATGTTGTTTGTTTGTGTTTTCTTTCAAAAGAGCTAACTTGGACTTAAATGCAGTTGGTTTTTTCAGTGCCTTGCAAGCTTTACTCTGACACCCCTAAATAAAAGTCGGGGCAGTTAAAGGAAGGAGCTGCAGAAATGCACAAACCCAGTGAGAAAATATGTCAACAGGATAACATTTAGTCCTGTTTAGACCTGGAAAGGTAAAACTAAGGTAAAACTTTCCCAAGTCTGATAAAAATGAATATGCAGACGCATATTTTTATTTTTAGGGACTTTTTAAGACCTTGCTGCTATTTCTTTTGTCCCTAGACCTGATTATTCAGCTTGATTCCTTCATCCTTTCGCATTCTGTATTTGAAAAAGAAAAGTTCTTTATCTGAATCTGCAGAGCAATGTCTTTTTTTACTAAAATATACGTAGCTGCCTCTCTTTTCCCATTATTTTGTGGCATAACTGGCCTTTACTCGTTAACAGCTGGACAGAAGTGGAACACTAAATGGCCTGTAGTGGGATTTTAGAGCAGACTAATTTAATGCCAGATGTTAACCTTATCGCTCACATCCCTCGTCTGGAAAGTTGTTTTCTGGAAGGTTTTAACTTTTGTCTTGTCAGTGACTGGCCACTAAGATGCTTTTAGGGAAATCTGAGATGGACCTTTGTGTTCTTTATGGTCTGCAGACAATAATTATAATTATAATTTTTAAATTTAATTTATATCTTCTCCAAAAATGAGGTTAGTCACAATCAATTCATGACTTAACAATTAACTGATTTGATATGATGAGTGAAAATATTATTGAAAATGATCATTTAAAAATATATTTTACTTTGAATTACACACATTCTTTGTCTAATAAAATGTTTGTTTATGATTTGAACCATTTAAGTGTGACCAAAAGTCTACCAGCCTCACACAAGCCCTGCATACATCTGTTTTTGTTTTTTTTTTGTTTCTGTCTTTCTCTTGACTCTTGTGCAGACTTTCTTTGGATTGAAATAGACTCACTTTCTGTCTCGGTCGCACACGCAAACACACGCACACACAACCGCACACACACTCTCGTGCTCTTTCTGATACTTTCAGAAAGCTTTAACATCTCCCACCACATGGGCATCCTCCAGTGTCACCCACTGTTTTACTGACACACGTCTATCTGGGACGAGCTGCTGCCCACATCCTGTCTGCTCTCGTTGGCTGGTCCCTCATCAGCAGGGCCACCCGAGCACAAACATCTGTCTTCACCGAGCTCGGACAGAGAGAGAGGATCAGGATATGACACCAGAATGAAACCCAGGCGGAGATACAGCTGTGGTTTCTGACTGAGAGAAGCAGCCGAAGCAACGGGCAGCTGCTCAGAGAGCGAATCTCAAAAGTCTGCACAATATCCCCCAGACGCTATTTAGATCAGATTTCTCTGGAAACAATGAAACCTTTTTTTTATTTTTTAATGATTTGCTAAGACGACAATAAAGAGACCTCTACAGTATTAAATTATAGATGATAAAATTACTACAAATTAACCAAAGAAAACCTAAATCAGCCTGCAAATGTCAACAGAGACAGTGGCAACAAAAAGGAATTTGTATTAAAAAAGTTTTTAATTAAAGATTTTTGATTGGTTGCCTTAAAACCTAGTTATTATTCAAATAAAATCGGTAGATGGATTGAGAGGTCAATGGTAGTTTTGGAGAAGCTGCAGAGAGCCACAGCTCAGAAAACATGTCAATAAACCAACTATCTGGTACGTACTCCATAATCTGACCTTTGTGGGAGAGTGGCAAGAGGAAAAAGTCCAGTTAAATGTTTAGGACAAGCAAGGAAACACAATAAAGTTGCTCATGGCAGATAAAACAAAACCAAACATTTTGGTTGCTTTGTTCAACATTCATTAAAGGTTTTAGCCATTCCAACAGATTCATTACATTAAAAATTCATCTCAAACGACCCAGCATACAATGGAAGCGTTTCGAAGACGGTGCGGTGCTCGGGACTGCCCTGTACGTCCCTGTCGACTTGTGTGTCCCCAGCTTCACTGAGACAATGGAGGTGAGAACAAGGCGGAAAGAGACCTACCGGTCAAAGACAGAAGAAGGTAAACAGAGAAAGGGAGAGGATGTGCACCAGAAAGAGGGAGCGGAAAAGACTCAGGGCTGCTTTTCTCCTCCACCTCCCCTTCCATCATGTGTAGGTATATAAATACACCGTTTTCCTCCAGGGTAACCCTCAGCCCAGCAGGACCCCCTCCCACCCTGCAGTCTCCTCTTCTCCTCCTCTCTCCTCTGTGTCCAGCTCTTTCTTGTGCCCCCACCCGCTCCCCCTTTTATTGTCTAATTAGGATCTTGGGCCTCGTTAGGGCCAGCAGCCCCCCCAGGGCCCAGCAAATACAAAAAGCTGATTCCATCTGACGTAACAAGTCAATGCCATGGGGACAGATGCTAATTTTAATTAATTAAATGGAACGGTCAGCTCATGACAAACATGGGCCAGAGGGAGGGTCGGTGTGCCGGGACCAGCCAGACCCTCGCTCCTCTGGAGGGTAGGATCAGTCCTCTGCTGTTATTGCTGTTGTTGTTCATATCACAATGTTTTCACCAGGCGTTTGTGGAGGAGGCTGAACTCAGCCCAACTTTGGAAAAGGAAGGGAAAAAATAGGACTTTGAAAAGAAAGCCACCATGTGTTGTTGTTTTTTTTTAATAATTTTTTTCACAGCAACCGGCATTTCTTTTTAAAACAGCACTAATCTATATCTCTTTAGTAAAATATTAAATTCAGTGTCTCAGAAGATTGAACACAACATAGAAACAATGTAAAGATTCTTTTTAATCCACTGAAAAGGGTTTATACATTGTTCCAAATATGTCCAAATTCCTGAATCAATGCCATGTTGTATTGAGGAGAAGGAAGCATGAAGACCTTTGAAGTTTTTTAGATTTCACAGAACCCAGTGGACCAGCCCCAGCAGATGACACGGCACCACAATGCAGGTCAAGCAGGTTGGAGTCTGTGCCTCTTTTTCAAGACTCTGGGAACTTTATATACAAGTCTAATCCAACTTTGCCCTCATCTGAAAATATGACTTTCAACTGAGCAACAGCCAAGTCCCTTTTCACGTTAGCCCAGATCACAGGATTCTGGTGTCTCTGGTGAAGGAGCAGCTTGCTGCCTGCCTAGTTACATCTGTGTGTGGTGGCTGCTGACACTCTGACTCAAAGTGAACTGGTGAATGAATTCCTCAAACTCATGACTGACCTCTGCATCTCAAACCTCTCAAGAGTTATCCTACTAGGAACTTTGGTAGGACATGTTTCCCTTCCACCTAACTCTCTACTAACTTTTTATTTATGTCCTTTTGTGACTTAGCCACAAAAGGACCATGGCTGTCTAGTAGACAACTACCTTTCTCAATAAATATGTGGGCTGTTACATAACATTTTTGTACAAAAAGTCCTGTTTTTGTTGAGTAATGTCATATGTTAATCAAATGAGAGAGCTTTGGGTGTCGTCAGCTCTGAACACAAATTAAAAAACATTACTAGATACACAATGATTGTATTGATCTCACGTCTGGACTCAATTTATTTACATGCAACTGCGTATGGAGTCAATTTCCCACATTCTAATCCAATAAAAAATGTTTCAATGTTTCTACCTCTCATACGTAAAATAACTGTAAAGTTTATTTGCTGCCTTGTTCAGCAGTATTTTCAATTTGTTTGCAAGACTATGGAAAACCACAGGTGTCTACTGAACCTGTATGGACCAAACCAACACTGGCACAACCAAACCACAAGACATCTGATCTCCACCTGATGCATGTCTGATAAAACTCTCAGCTCTGACTTTGACTCAAAGCAGTGGATGGTGGGATGATATTGGTTCTCTCCTCTCTGCACATTAAGGTGTTCATCACTTCTTAGCACAACAGAATCCCCCCCCCCCCCCCCTTTGCCTCCTATTTCCCGTTCTCTCTTCCCCCTGACCTAGTTTTGGCATTTGATCTTGACTGGGAGATCAACCCCTAGAGGGTGCACAGTGTCAGCCTGGTACCACATCAATTCCCCACACAAAGGGCACCCATTGTCACTTCATATTTTCAAAGCTCCAAAACCCTGGATTTTTTTTTTTCATTGTTTCTGTTGCTGGGGTCACTTCCTGGTGGTGGCCGCGCCTCCTGGTTGATCCTCCCCACGGTGCACCTGCTGCCATTGTTGACCATCACACAGCAAGGAGCCAAATGTCTCTGTTCACAGATTATACATCTGAACTTGATCCAAATTGTTAATGATGGAGAGACAGAGAGAGAGAAAAAAAACAACTTCACATGACAAAAATTATTAAAACCGTAACGTAACATCTGATTTCAATCATTAACTCGTTTGTAAATCACTTTTTCAGAGTGCAACAGTAAGATGAAAAGGACACAAATAATACCATTTTCGTAACATAGACTAAAAATAAAATAGATTAAATAACCCCAAAGTGTTTTCCTCAAGTTAAATCTCCATAAAACGTAGATCTTTAATAGGATCTTGAAACTTTAAGTTTTAATTCACAGGTAGTCAACAGGTGGTCAGAACCTTACGTGATCATAGCACCAAAGTTTATAGTAAAAGACAGGAAGTATATTTCATTGAGCCTGCATTTCTGTATTAAACATGTTTGTCAATGTAATATTCTAATTTTCAAATATCATGTTTTGTTAGATCTAAATCAAAAATCTTCAAAGTTAACAAAAATAAAGACTTTTAAACATCCATCTGTGTGCAGTTAATCTACATAACGTGTCTCACTTAGTGATAAACGTTCTAAACTAAACAGACTTTCCAATAACATTCTAATTTCTTCTTCGGAAAGTTGGACAAAGTTTATCCCACAGTGCTCTCCAGGCTCCCTTCCTGTTGCCTCTGATTCAGAGACACGGGGGCATATTATAACAAGGTGTCCTTGATGATGCCTCTCCCAAATTAACCATCTTTCCCATCGACAGCAGGAGAGTGAGTGGCGCTCCTGGCAAGAAGCAAGCCCAAAACCCGGTATCATTGGTGGCCCGACTGACCAACTGACACAGCCGATGCTTCGCCGGGGGTCAGCAGCCATCACGCACGACGGCCTAATGCTGCTGATGAGAGAGAGCCTGCCTCCTGGGCTCACGCACCCCCAAGGTGTGGCCACTCGGCATCGGGTTAACCTGAGCTGACAGACTGTCGGCCCTCACACAGGCGTGTGCGCCCTGGCACATGCGTCAGCTCATAAACACACACACATGCACACACGCATGCAGACACACACACACAGAGGATGCACCCCTAAAATACAAGCACCAATGTTCATTACAAGAAGCCACCGCCACACCAAAACGCATGCTGACAAACACGCGTAGACAATCAGTTAAATTGTTAAAGGACTAAAACACCACCTGATACAGAAGAGTTTTAAGTAGCTGTTAGAAATTCTACCTAAAAAAGTTGACTCTTTTTTTTATTTTACACAATGTTCAAAAGCATAAAATTTGCTCTTAGTAATTGCCAGACCTGAGTCACTTTACAGGACAGAATCATTTTTATTGTCCCACCTTCTTAAATATAAGAATACATAAAGATTTGCGCTCTTGCAGATTTCCTCTGTGTTGATTGATTGCATCTAAATATTTATTTAATCAAAAACATTGACTTCAAATCAGAAAGAAAATAACCTGAGTGGATACAACAGGCAGATATCAAGTTGGATTTCTTTTATTAGGAGCTGCAGCTGTCCAAATCGACCAACGACATGTGACAAAGAATTACCTCCTAAATGTAATAAATGGTTGTTCACACTCACACTCTTCTCTGCAGAATAGTTTTTGTTTAACCAGCATTGCTATTGAGCATGGTTAAACTTCAGACTTTGAGTAGGCCATTCTGAAACCTTTGTTGGACTTCCTGGTGTGTTTTGCATCATTGTCCTGCTGTACAACTTAGTGCATTTTGGCTTAAAATAAAAACGTAGAACCAATATTTCATCAGATGTGTAACACAACACGGTGGAGCCGTTGGTTGCATCGCTGCCTTGGTACTGGGTTTGAATCCCGGTCTGGTCTCTTTCTGCATGGAGTTCTGCATGTTCTTCCTTTGCATGTGTTGGTTCTCTCTGGGTACTCCTGCTTCCTCTCACAGTCCAGAAAAGTGACTGTTAGGTTGAGCGCTCTAATAAAGGTGTGTGTGTGTGTGTGTGTGTGTGTGTGTGTGTGTGTGTGTGTGTGTGTGTGTGTGTGTGTGTGTGTGTGTGTGTCGTAAATGGCTGCCTTTCAAGATCTGGTTGAGTTGAAAGGTTTTTTTGTTGGTCCTAAGTTATAATTGTGTATTTTTGTGTAAAGATTCAGTTTTATTTGCCTTCATTCATAATATGGAGACTTCCTCAGTTTAACTGGCGGATATAAATAACGTTCAGCTTAGCTCTCTTATTAAAACCTTTTTGGTAAGCTCAAAAATAAATGGTTTTATAAATATTTTTTCTGAACTACTTTTTTAATACATCGAAACTGTGCACATGCAATACTGTTACTAATTGTCATTAAACATTCATGCAAACATTTATAATGTGATCAAGAAACAAGGTAATCCTGTCAAATCTATTAGCAATTTTTTTCCCCTTTTTTTTACTTTAAGTAATTTAATTATTAAATTATTAAAATATCTTCTAGCTAAATGGAGGCCAATGAATTTTGTTTGGATTCCACCAAGAAACACAATTCCCTCGTCAACTTCCTACACATGGCTCACATTGCTTGTTTACATTTCTGATGTATCTCTGCAGATTACAGTTCAGTGCTCCGCTTGCACCAACAACATGGCTTAGATGTATGGGCAAATGCATCAGGCTTTTCCTGATAAGCTTTTTGAAGTTTAAAATGTCACTTCTGATCTCACCACTCGAGTCATTATCAAGCATGCAGAAAACTAGTGTGAAACCAAAGTTTTGGCACCGACATCATTGGTGGCATTTCCATCATGTCGGATAGCACTGCCACGGCTTGAGCTTGTCAATTGCAGACAGTCAGTTCCAGCAGTTCCTTCATTTTTTTTTTCATGAATGCTCTACTGCAGTTAGGTGCGTTGTCACTTGTCTAAAAAAAAAAAAACACCAAGATTAACAGATCTGCAAAATGTGACGAGACAGAGCTGTGAAATTTAGTAAGTGATGATGTGTGGGCTAAAGAGCAGGCAGTGTGCCAAATTCCTTTGAAGTAAAAGTAAAATCCCAGTATATTGGAACTGCTACTCGATTCTTTATTTAAAATA
>CAEGAF010154732.1:0-17927 GCA_903067075.1 Micropoecilia bifurca
CGGAACGTCAGCTGGAGATAGGCACCAGCAACCCTCCCGACCCCTCTAAGGGACAAGGGTGCAAAGAAAATGGATGGATGGAACTTTGATTCAACAAGGGGGCGCCAAATTGCAAAAATCCAAAAAGCGTGGAAACATTTTATTGCACCTTGACTACCATTTTGATTTATATGAAACATTATATGGATGATTTTTTTACAGCTGCTGTAGATCTTCAGGCTGTAACCACCACTGAGTATAATAAACCAAAACATTATCTCACAATAAAGCTCTAATTGCACTGATTAAACTGTTAAGAGAGCAGAAAGTATGATTTTTATTGTCACATCTTATCAGATCTAATTAACAATCAAGCAGCTCTTATAGGATGATGCACTTCCTCTATTCTTGAAATAACAAACTGAGGAAACGACAATCGATGATGCAAGACCTTTCAGAAGTAAGATAAGTTTCAACTTTAACAGCTTAAATTACACCTGCGCCTTGTTCTTTGCCACTTATTATTTCCTGAGAAAACATTGTGACAAATGAGCCATGAGAACCGAGAAAGTGACAAAATAAGATGCAAAGTGGCCAGTAGCTAGTCAACCGTCATCTCTTCGTTGTTTATATTGAAACTAAAAAAAGCCACAATGTCCTGAGCTAAACTGGTGTTAGTTTTGCATCAAGTGGGGGAGTTGCATGCTTGATGTACAGTGCCTGTCAAAAATACTCCTACTAACTGAGCAATGTAGAACAAAAACCTTTTTTTTGCTGTTTCACTGGGATTTTGTGTGATTGGGGGACATGAAACAGTGCAGAATTGTTACGTGGAAGAAAATAATTAATTTTTCATGCACTGCATTCAGATCCCTGCGGTGGAACACAGTGGTGGAAGCAAAGCTTTTCTTCAGCAGGGACTTTGAATGGATTGCAAAACTTAAAAAAATGAAAAAGCTGCTACCAGATGTGTTTTTTTTATCCAGTGACTAAATTTGAGCCCTTTTACTAAGAGGAATGTGTAAAACTCTCCACTTGCTCAAGATATGTCCCAACATTGCAATTCCAATTGCACTGAAAGGCGATTTAGCCAAAATACCAGAATCAACTTTGTGTGAATAAATAAGAAATTTATGTTTAGTTTCACAAGTTCACAAACATTAAATATAAACATATAAACTTTAGATCAATATCTACACCGAGCATTTTTTGTGTGTAAAATAGTGTAAATAAGTCTATTTTGTTTTACAGGAGAGCAGCAGAGTATCCTGTAGGTTGTGTTCATCAGAGAGAGAACCTGAGGCAAAAACCTTCTTCTGTGGCGGCTGGTTTATGCAAATATCTCTCCGTACCGCTGACCTGAAGCTAGAAGAAGTCTGTTGTTGGGAAGCGAAACTTGAAAAAGTTTGAGGCGTGTAAAAAGTTTTTGAAGAGAAAGGGAAACGAAATAATTAACAACAAAACCAGCGTTGTCAAACTTATTTAAGTATCTGTGGAAACAAAGGGCCTAAGAATTTGTACTAGCGCTTGCATCTGTGTATGCAGCTGAACCAAGTGGGGAAACTGATGATAATTTCAGATAGGATGCCACAGCCAAGCAGTTACAATCTCCATGCACGAAATAAATCACAGCGAGCAGATACAGGAAGTGGTGGCTGCCTTCTCTCAGTACCAGAACGCAATCTCTCGTCCTGCCGAAAGCTGCGACAGTAACAGTACTTTCCCACAATACGGGGCAACAGTTAATAAATTCAAGAGTTCAGCACTCAATTCAGAGCAGCTTTCTGCTTTCTGACTTGGCATCAAAGGGGTTTTCTCAGTTTCAGTAGCAGAGCAGAAGCTTCTGTTGTTTGGTGTTTCAACAGAATCACAAAGCAAATGTTTGCTAGGTTGGATTTCAGCAGAATTTCACAAAGAGGGCAGCGGTACAGTGGAATTTCTTTCTTGATTTTAGGTAAGAAAAAAAAAAAAACAGAAAGCAAAAATGTGTGTTTTACTTTTACTTTTTGAATGAAACCAAATGAAACCCCCTGGTGAGCAGATGTTACTCATCTCAAGTGCATGCTAGTTAGCATGGCCTGCACTTTAAGGCGCTCCGTTCAGAAATCACTCAAAGCCGCAAAACAGAAATAGAAAAGATGACCAAACTGTTTCATAAGTAAAATCAATTGAAAGGCATGTCTGGCTGAATTGAAATGACTATTTTGTAATGTGTCTTGAGATGACATTTGTTGTGAACCAAATCAGTTTCTGCTAAGAAGTTTCAGATAGTTGTTGTTTCCATACTTACTTCCTGATTCCCCTCATTTGTCTTTTGTTTCATCTTCATCATTTTGACCTACTGACAGCAGTAAACTAGTTTTTAAAAGGTTTAGGAGCAGCAGGTGCTTGGTGCTTGTGCCACACAAAAAAAAACACACAAAAAAACCATCAGATTAAAATCTGTGTTTCTGAATCCGGTTTTGACTCCTTCCGAGAACAATTGCATGTTGTAATTCATGTGTTGTTTTAACCTATATGATGAGTAATTTTTATTCTCAGTAGCAAAGATGTCAGCAACAAAGCTATGATCTGAAACTGCAAAGCTATGGTTTGAGTTGCTGTTCTCTGTGCAGATCGTTTCTTTTGTTTGAGTACTTAAGGTTCACCCCCCTTCATTCTAATGCTACAAAATGAAACACAAACAGCTGCTCTCTGGAGTCGCCTCATTAGTAAATATAGGTCACATTTTAATCTCAGTTTAAATTCAGCAGTTCTGTGAAGGCCTCAGAGGTTTGTTAGAGAAGAAACAGCTTCACGAACACTAGGAAACACAACAGAGAGGTCAGGATGGAGGCATTCTAGATGTTTAATGCAAGATTAGGTTATTAAACAATATCCCTGACATGGAATGTCATCATCTGAAACAGTTTGGAGCAACTGCACACCTACCAACACCTCTAAACTGAAAGCCTGAGTAGCCAGGATTAATCAGAAAAGCTACAAGGAGGCTGTTGGTTGCTCTGGAGGAGATTCAGTGAAGGAGTGCTCAGGTATGGGTAACCAAGCTCGACTCTTTCCGTCTCCTTACTGCTTCTCTTAAGGCCTCAACCCTGGATTAAGTCTCAAGCATCACAAAGCAGCTTGTTTGTCTACCCTCAGTTTCCTGTCGGCACACATCCATCTGGATCCTGTCAACCTTAGCTACTGCAGAATCCATGTACCTCTGCTCATCTCAATCGTCAGACTCTAAGCCGTTACAAGAGTCATTAATCAAAGTCTCAAACGCTTACTCCTCGATCTGACCTCTCACCTTTCTTCTCAGTTCCTCCAGTCCCTTCCTGCCGCCTCAGATCAACGCCTCTCCAGTTTCTCCATTAGACTTTGCACATTCAGTAAACTAGCTAAACTGCTTTGTGTGTCTGTAGTCGCTGCTTGCCTTAGAGTCCCTGTAAACCCTCATTATGACACATTTTCAAGAAATCCCACTGTCTTCACAAGAGCCTGTAGGTATTGAAAATCAGAGTTTGATCTTAAATGTGCAGAGCAGGCATTTGTCCCAAGATGGGAATGTTTAGGAATTCAGTGGGACAGAGAACAATCCACAACAGGGGAACATGTAGACATGAAAAGCCACTGAAGTTATAATCCCTGTCATTCAGCAACAGACATCATGCAACTTAGGCCTTTTGCTATGACGTACAGTAGTTGCTTCATCAAATCCTTCCGCTTTCACTGCCCTACACTGATGACTAATATATCCAGCTCAAATTCTTGTCGCCCCTTAGAATCCTGGACGTTTTCACAACCTCATTTATCAGAGAGGTGTCATTTGTTTGTTAGGTGAATCAAAACCATTCTAAAAGCTGAAACTGGTTTTTACAACCATCATGATGCAACACTGGGTTAGAAAGATTTCTGTTATTCCCCTAAAATTCTTTAGTGTTTGTCCAAACATAACAAAAAGCAGACTGAGTAGAGGATGGAAGAAAATACTTTTCAAAATAGCTTTTATCAACCTTCAGTATTTGCTGACTGATTTGTAAGCCTGCCACTCTGTCCTATTGCAACAGTGGGCAGTAAAAAACACATCTGGTATTTACATTTATCTGATCAGGACACGGGTATTTCCCCATTAGATTCCTTCTATTTCCAACCACAGAGCTAAACCAGAAAACAACAGTGAAAGTCTGGCCAGATATAAACCCGGTTGCTCTTTTTAACCAGTTGTAATGGTTCATGTTTAATCAGAAATACTGAGTGAAATTAATTTCATGCTATATAAATTAAAGTCAGAGCTTATTTAGATACTTATTGTAGGCAGGAGTCTAAGACCAAATCGTTTAGCTTTTATTTGACGACCAATTGAGTCAGTTTAAAATCACAGTGGGAAACTTAAACTATTTTTGTATTGTGCCCAAGGAAAATGTTTGTCATTCTTTTGAAAGTTCATTTGCAGAACACAGTGGTCACTGTTCTCATAAAGGGACAGACATGGTCAACAACAGTACTTATGATGTGGCATTTAAATTGTACTAAGGGGCCCCAAAATAAATTAAATAGCTCTCCACATCATTACGCCATCATTGCCAGCCAGAGCCAATGGTAACTGGATCCAGGACTCAGGTTGGTTTCTGACCCTACCATCTGAATATGGTTGTTAAAATTGAACGTCAAGGACTTGAAGGCCATAATTTTCCAATTTTGGTGAGCAGGTGCAAACAGCAGCCACAGCTACCTGTTCTTGGCTACCATGAGTGGCACCCACAGTGGTCTTCACTGCTCATCTGCCAGCCAGTCAGCTTCAGGCTTCAATAAGAACATAGACATGGTGCTTTGCATACCTTGACTAGCATACCGTGACTAGTGGTTGTTTGTCTTCCCCTGATCTTGAACCAGTCTGCCCATTTTTCCATGACCTCTGACGTGAGTCAGGCACTTCGACCTATCAAATGAATCTGAAAATCCCAATTCTGATGAACTCTCTGAACTACAGCTTGCCCTGTTGTCCATACCTCCATAACTGTTGACTCTATCAGGAAGTAGGACATTCACATTGAGAGTTATGTGGAATCTACCCTCAAACCTCTGAGAAAAGTGGTGTTTCAGGGAATTTACACCAGAATTAAATCAGCTTTTCTTTAACCAACGTCAAGAGAGTTTAATATAAGGCCCAGATTGTCGATCACGAGGTTGAAGAGGCTCACAAAATTTCTTGGAGATTGCTGCTGTCTTGAAGAAACACTAACTTTCTTCCAGTTAGTGTTTTTGCTTTTCTAAGCAGACAGAACCAAGAATACTCCTGTCTATTTTATGTCCACTTCACAGGTCTTACTCAGACATCGGTTCTTGTTGAAGGTGACCCTTTATGACAATCCTTATTTACAGCACATTCAAATTCAAAGACTGGCAGAGCATAAAATAACAGCGACCGGATGCAAAATTAAATGGTTTATATCCACAATTTGTCTTTGAGTGATATAATTTACTGGTGTTAAAAGTCAGTCCTCAAAAGGTCTTTGTCCCATTTGTTTAGATATTTCAGATGGTTCAACTCAAATGAGATTATTAGAGAGATCCTGCAGAACTCGATTACATGCAGGGACAAAACTGACCATCTGTGAATTCTGGAAGAGTTCTGTGGTTTTAAATTTTGTTTTAACCTGCTAAAAAGAACCGTAGAAGAAGCAATGAGAATAGTAGCAGTGTTGAACTTATGAGAAAGAAATACGCGATGAAAAGCTTAAAGAAAAGGGTGGGACTAAGAAGGTGAAGAAAACAAAATTGAGATTTAAAAGCTCAATTCATCAACTAATGAAAATATTCAGCAGCAAAGCTTGCAACAGCACTCCGACACAAGTTTGCATACATCTTAAAAACATCCCAAGAAATCAGTAAAGAGGAAGTGCAACAAGTGTGACTCAGACACATGTGCAGCCTCAGTGTAATGAGGTGACCAGTGATGACGAACGATTAAGGGTGATTAAGCATGAACAGAGAAAAACAATGACTTGATGGCTGATGTTATCTGTCTGTTTGTGTTGGTCAGCACAATCAAAAAAGAAAGACAATAAATTAAAAGTAGTGAGAAAACAGCTGCACTTTAAACATTTTAGGTGTAAAATGCAACATACTACAAAGACAGTCACAACTTTTAATATCTTCATCTAAGTCATGTTTAGCCTATTTTGACCTCCTTTCAGAACCTCCTGCCTTATTGTGTCTTTTCATATCTTGCATATCTCACTTCACTTCCAAAATAAGCTGCTGCTGGCCACACACCCCAACTCAATGTTTACACTCACAAGTCAAAACGTTTGCAAGCAGATTATATAACTATACATCTTTGAAAAGCAGAAGTAGAGCCTCCTGTACAACCAAGAATGCAGCAAGTGGTTTCTGGTTGGTAAGTCAACAGCAGCCATTGCGGAGTGCGCACAGAGGTGAAACCAGCTGATCAAATGTGCTGGAGTCAGCGCTTGCACTGCTTTTAGAAGCAGTAGAGACCCAAATGGAAGTACAAAGATCCCTGTAAATGCAAAGATGACTCCCACAGAAAGTGGTTCTGTGAAGAAACCATACTCTGTATGGTTCGCTCTTACCCAAACCACTGTGAGCAATCCCTTCATAAGGGGAACACAAGACTGGAATCATATGCTTTCATCAACATCAGTGCTATCGGGGTAATTTAAACGGTGTATTATACTGAGTCATTATTAAAGTATTGTGACACCAGTGCTGTTCCAGGCATTGATAATTTCCCATATACCAGGGTCAGTCAACGTCTGGGGCTGTTTTATAGCCCCAGTTTGTTTCTGAGGAGTAAACTCAAGAATCAGATAGGCTGGAACAAGCAACCCTATAATCTGTTACATGTGGGCTTACAGTGAAATATATTTCTGAAGGCTTTTACAGATCAATTAATTGGTTATGGTAGTGTTCATAATAAGCTTTAAAGTGTTTAGAAATCTTTAATTTGATCAACCAATGTTTTCTAAAATTGGACTTGGTGCATTTACTAGATCTATTAATTTTCTAGAGCATAGCTTTGTGTTTGCCATTTCTAACCACTGATTAAAAGAAAGCAGTTGGAAATATGCGTGCAGAGTCAGTAAGATAGAAAGCAGTGAGCAAACTGTGTCAACGTTCAAGCATTTTCCCGGGAGGTAAACACTGATCTGATCACTAAGCCGTTTCCCTGAACCTTTCTCTGATCAAAACTGAGAAACGCAACCAGGTTTTCTTTTTTTTTTATCTGAACCTTAGTCTAAAGAGGTGATGCCCCACACGCTCTTTCTCGTGCACTCAGTGTTTCACACACGCCAACAGCAAAGTCGGGAAGTGAAACTTAGTGCGTAAACCTCCTAACTCTGTTTGCTCACCAGAGATCCAAGCCAAGAAATGAATTTAAATACTTCTTACTTTGAATGTTTTTTGCTGTTTTGTTGTCTAAGTGATCAAAATCTGCTCCACCCATTCCAAACCCCACCTGATGGTAAGACAGGGACTTTCTTTGTTATCATGTTTTCATTTTTCATTGTGGTGACCCACATGACGTACTTTTGTCTTTAATCTCCTTTTGTTCTTGGTAGTATCAAATACATTTTTTACTTCCTCTTATACAAGCAAAGTCGCATTTACAGGACTTCCCAAAGACAGCTAGAGGGAAATGTCGTGCATCACATCATGACCACTGACAAGTGAAGAAAACAGACTGTCTCTCAGTGAGTGTCTAACAACACTGATGAATCAGCAATGGGTTCACAGGAATACGAATGCAAATTTCGAGCCTGATTGCCATGTGGTTTTGGGCAGTGATATTTAAGACAATAACATTAAGGCATCTACTGATATTTGAGTTTGAACCTTAATGTTGTTTTTCCAGCAGTTCTACCTGTTTAACCAACTAGCTCCTTTTCCAGATTGTTAATGTTATCTCAGCATAAACCACAAATAGGTAAAATATTTCCTTTCAGTGACAGAAGATAACACACACATCCTTTGTAGTCAAACATTCATCTAATTGCTTTACATGGCTACACGAATGTCTTTGGATTGCTGAACAACATTGAAATGGTCCATCCATCTTATAGTGCAACTTTTAAGATAGGTCTTCCTAGAAATGGCTCCCGGGAGGAAAACTTAGACATCACCCTATCTACTGACACTTTCCGGCTCGTTTTAGGGAAACCCAAGATGGATATATAGTTATATTTTCTGCCTTCTGCATATGACAGGTGGGATATAGTTGGAGAAAGTCTCCAATTAGAGGCGTCTATTTGGTATCTTGATCAGATCTCTGATCATCTTAGCAGACGTCTTTCCATTCTCTTGCATCATTGTGCCATAATGTGTGGATAAGTGACCAAAATACGTCTTTAGAAGCTCATCCCAGGTCTAGCTGCCACCATCGTCTCTAAATACCATTAGCAACACAGCCCATAACATTTCTTTCCATGTTATGTTTCCAAATCGTAAAGAAGTGCCTTGAAAAACAGATCTTGTACAGCAGTTTGACTGATTTAAAGCTCTACTGTCCATGTGAGTCCTTAATGAATAGCTAATACTAGCTAAGATCACCACATTTTGTGCCCACAGCCATTTTGGATACTGTACAAAGGCTAGTTTCAACTTTCGCCATTTGGAATAGGATACTGACTTTAGGGTGGCTTTGTTGTAATTTTTCCTATTGGGAACTCGGGACGTCCAGTGTTGAACTACAAAGACACAACGCACATTAGCTATGCTAGCTTGCTAGCATATGTTTCGTCAGGTATAAAATCAACTTTCCATGCTAACATAAAACTTGAATTTAGTTCTAAATGATACAAAATAAAATGAAGTATTATAAAATCTACACTAACCTTTATAAAAAAATATTTTGTTTTACAATCCAAACATAGTCCCAAGTGTTTAGCTTCACTGTTACTGTACTTTTAAGCCTTTTTAGTCTTTAAACCAAATATGAACAACTTGGCTTCTGTTTTCAGGCATTAATCAATCCCAGCTTACAGTTTTCAGTTTCACAAGTGAATATTTTGCGGTGATAAAACTCTTCCCTATGTAAACATCATGTGTCAAAACCAAACAAAGAAGACCCGATTAAGAAACCTTGCTGTACTCCCACCCTGTTGGCTGCACTTCTGTAGGTTATGTCTAAGGTTTAGGTGTACAGTTGTGTGAAAGTTTTCAAACACACCGAGTATATATTTGATACGTACATGTTTTCCCCTTGTATTGTTATTTCAGCAATAACGGTTTTGTGTTGTTTTTCTCTGCTGGGCTGAGACTGAGATGTGGGGATAAACGTTAACACGTGATTTTGTGGTTTGAGAGAAACCATATAAGCAAGTGAGATGATTACGTTGACAGCTGTTGAACACTGACAGGAACGTACTTCAGTCTACAGGTTCCTCTTTCTCACATTCCTACAAACTGGGTAAATATTTAAATTCTTTAAAATAGGTTTTTAAAAAGTATTTCTATTACATGAAGCAGTCATTTCATGTACAGTGTTGGTTAACTATGCTTTTCTTTTTCTTTTTAGGTCAAATGGAATTCACAACTGATTTTACGTCTCAAGAATTCACAACTGATTTTATGACTACAGACACATCTACTGTAAGTACCACTTTACGATAAAACCCTTTGAACATTTTAACTAGAAATCACTGACAGCTTTTCTCCAGTTGATGTACCGTGTATCTTAGTGGACTTAACAGTCTGTTGCATAACAAGGCGAGTTTTATTGTGCTCTTTCATTGCGATGCTCTATAATTAATAAAACTAATCCAATTTGTCAAAAAAAAAAATCCATGTTCTTTTTCAATAATTACTTGTATTTGGCAGCAGACATCTGCTGCGCAGTTAAATGCCACAGGCAGTGTCATCGCCATGTCGGCATCATATTTTCCATTGTTTGTGAAAACCTAAGCCCCCCCACTGTTTTATCTTTGCCCTACATCTAAACGTTGAGCTGCTGGGGTATTGAGTTCTGCAGCAGGCGCCCCTATCTTGAGCCCCTCAGGATCATTCACCCCCTCAGGCTTGGATAGCAGCAGGAAACAGTGCAGTTGTGTGGTTTCTCCTGCACAGACACAACACCTGCACCTGACAGCGAACTCTCGGTTAGAATGTACGTCACAGACAGCGTTTGATGTTACCTTCATTATATTCCCACCAGATGTGGGTTATGTTGTGAAACCCTCTGCTGTTGATGGGTTGGCTTACTTAAAGAGAACAGAAAAATATGCGTCAGAAAGCTGCAACATCAGAAAGGCTTAGAGATTGTTGTGCAAAACATCTTTACTGTCTTGTATAAAATACTTGTTTAAAACTTAAGAAATCTGTTTGTCAACAGACTGCTGATTCTGATTATGACACGTGGCCGACTGATGAAACCGGCATGTGTGACAGACGTTGGGTCAGGGACTTTCGCAAACAGTACGAGCCACCTCTCTTCTGGATCATCTTCATCCTTGGGTCTGTGGGTAACCTGCTGGTGGTTTGGATTTACCTCACCGTGCGCAACCGCCTTAAAACAATGACCGACGTGTACCTGCTGAACCTGGCTGTGGCAGACCTGCTCTTCCTGTGCACGCTGCCCTTCTGGGCAGTCGACGCCACCAAGGGCTGGGATTTCGGGAGCAGTTCTTGCAAAATAGTGTCTGCTCTCTACAAGATCAACTTCTTCAGCAGCATGCTCCTCCTCACCTGCATTAGCGTGGACCGCTACATCGCCATCGTGCAAGTAACCAAAGCTCAGAACTTCAAGAAGAAGAGATTGTTTTACAGCAAGCTTGTTTGCATCGGTGTTTGGTCTGTCTCCATTATCATGGCCCTGCCTGAGTTTATCTTTGCTGAGGTGAAGATGGACCCAGATGAACAATCCTTTTGCACTATGGTCTACTGGAACAATGCATACAACCGTACGAAGATCCTGGTGCTGTCGCTGCAGATATGCATGGGCTTCTGCCTTCCTCTGCTGGTCATGTTTTTCTGCTACTCTGTCATTATCCGCACACTCTTGCAGGCGAAAAGCTTTGAAAAGCACAAGGCCCTCCGTGTCATTTTTGTCGTTGTGTTCGTGTTTGTTCTCTCCCAGCTTCCTCACAACACCCTGCTGATTGTGGAAGCCACGCAGGCAGCCAATACCACGATTACGGAATGTGCCGTTGTGAGTCAAGTTGATGTAGCCGGACAGATCGCCAAGAGTCTCGCCTTTACTCATGCCTGCCTCAACCCCTTCCTGTATGTCTTTATTGGAGTTCGGTTCAGGGAAGACCTCATGAGGATGGCTAAAACTTGTGTTGTGGGTAAAGGAGGCCTTGTTAAAGTCCAGGCAGTTCCCAAACGTCCCTCTATCATGTCAGACACTGAAACTACCCCAGCCCTTTCCATATAGATGCCCGTTTTCCAAAATACTACACCTGAGACCTGAGCCTAGTAATCATATTTCAAATTGTATTCCTGATGCATTAATTACCACAAGCAGATGAACAATAACAATTACAACTCTGAAAAACCACAAAACTTCATTCATATTCTGACAATTACAAACATTTTTGTTTACTGGAACACCTGTATAAAGTGTATTGAAATGTAAATATTGTGCTTGTTTTTTATCTTTCCATCATGTATTTGTTGTGTGCATCTGTAAATGCTGAGAAAACCATTAAAGTTCCAAAGAAATAAAAAAACAACTTGTTTTTTCATTGTGCTTTAGCCCTGCAGAACAGAACGGTAAACGGAAGGACTCAGTAAATGAATGCAAAGTGATGAGATCAACAATATATTTTTGAGAATGTCTCTGTCTGCTTTCACTGGTGTAACGTATTCTGTGTGGTGGGTGAAACGGCTCCTATGTGGCTGCTTCAGTCCACAACGTTTTCGATCTGACTAGACATCCGCTTCGTGTAGTGCCAGTCTGGGCCATACTATGTGCTGACACTTTTCAATTGTTGAAGCGTGTTCAGGTATGACTTGGCAGTTTCACTGTTTGCCAGTTTACTCACAGATGTAAGAAGTTTCTCATATTGACCTCTTAACGGCTGCACCTGAGACAGAAGACAGACAGACACACACACACGTTCAAAACTTGCCATGTTTGGTGCCAAGTTCACCCTGACACACTGGATTTCAGTTTCGCCAGCTTCACACTACAGAAATTGGTGTAGCCAATGCTTGTATGCAAAGAAGGAAGTTCATCGCTAGACCTTGCAATTCAGTTCTCAACCCGTTATGTCTACAACAGTAACCCCACAATACCACGTGAAAGTACTCACCATGTGGTACCCGGAGGCAATACTTTGCAGAAGCAACTTGTGCTGC
This sequence comes from Micropoecilia bifurca, assembly GCA_903067075.1. Lineage (NCBI taxonomy): Eukaryota > Metazoa > Chordata > Actinopteri > Cyprinodontiformes > Poeciliidae > Micropoecilia > Micropoecilia bifurca. The sequence goes on from CAEGAF010154732.1 coordinate 12,289, forward strand.
AGTTGCAGCTGCAACTCATTGCAGGAACATCTTTGTACATCCAGAGGTAGAATTTTCCCAATTTCTCTTTAAAAATAGCCCAAGTTCACTCAGACTGGATGGAGAAGATGCTGACAAAACTGTTTTTCAAACTGCACAGAGGAATTCTGATGGATTTCATCCAACAGTTGAGTTTGTCTTCCACAGAGTGACAAGCATGACTAATAGCTATCCTGCCAATAGATTCTTCCACTGCCAGAGTTACCATGGGTCTCTTTTCTTATCAGTGCTCTCCTTGGCTAGCCTTTTAGCTTAAGCGGACAGCCATGACATTGTAATTGTGCTTTTGTGCCAAACTTTTTCATCTACAGACGATGGACTGAACAACACTCTTTAAGATGTTGAAAGCTTGAGATATTGCTTTATGTACTGCAGTGGTCTTTAATATTTTTTGTTGTCCAACTGCACAAGAATAAACAATAGAAATAAGCATAAGAAAACATGTTTAGGATGCAAATGACAAGTTTTGTTTTTCGGTAATGGAGCTGCTCCCTCAGGCGATGCCGCCCTGGGCAGAGAGTCTTGTCCCCCATATAACTAACTCCAGACTGCTGGTTGGTTTTCTTTTCCTTTCTGATGTCTTAGTTATAGCTCCGATTTCAGGCTACAGTGTTTTCTTTGCGTCACCCCCACAAAACAAAACCTTTCACACAAGACAAAACACACTACTGTACCTGGATGGTTTTGCATTTTTATTTCTTTTCAGGAGTTTATAATCAATCTGATCTGACCTAAAATCTATTTTATAATCACACATCAACAGACAAACAACCAAAAAGGAGGCAGGTGGCAGCGGAAAAGGAGACAAAAAGAACATGTTATTTCTAAAAAACAAAATCTGAGGTGTTATTGTGGTGCCTGAGGTCGGGCCTAGACTGGTACTGCCTACCTGCTGAATTCAGGTGAGACCACAAACACATTTGCTACTTTCCTGATTACAGCTTCTCCCTCTCACGACAGGAAACCATCAGCACGAGTCAATAACAACATGCTTCTGCTTTAACTGTTCTGGTGACTGAGTGCAAGTTATAAAAGATCAGCTGCCAGCTTTTCGTGTGAATTATAAAGCAGCTTGTTTAGCCTGGAAGTGTTGCCATGAAACTGTCAAAAATACAGATTTCTTGCAAAATGGAGGATATCACACAGCGATCCCATGCATGCAAAACAGATCTTAAGGTTCTTTAAAAAAAAAGGGGAAACAACAAAAAGTAATGTCACGTCTGATTGCACAAATATACAGTTTTATTTCGCATGAATCTCTTAACTGGATTAAGCAACAATTTTATTAAGCAAGAACTCTGTCATGGGAATAAAACATGACATATTCAATTTTAGCTGAAGTGCATAAAAGAAATAGCACAGCTAACTAGTTTTCACACAAGTAATACGCAAATTAACAGAGTGAGATAGCAAATTAACAGAGTGAGATAGCAAATTAACAGAGTGAGATAGCAAAGGTCATGCGAAGTTACACGTTTATCTCCAAGAAGATAAGTGAAACTGCTAATCATTTTCATCTCTCTAAATAGAATACAACACAGACAAACAGAAATAGATGCATTCATTACTCTAACATTCTGTGCCGTTAGTCAAGGGTCCTAATATGGACATGTAAAATTCAGCAGTAACTTAAAAATAAATCAGCTACCAAACAGTTCTTCTTTTCAGTATCGAACAGTCCATTAGATCTTTTTAGAGGCGTCAAAACCTTTTATTAAATTGAGCTACTTTAGAAAAAGTGAAGTAGAATTTTCTGATTAAGTAGTAAGGCCTTTTCAGCATGTCAGTGAGATTTCTACTTTGGAATATGATTACTAAAAAAAACAACAACAACAACACTAAGCTAAATGGATGAATGGACATACAGTACTTAGCTTTTATTTTAATTTGCTATTGCAACACTGAGTTAAAAAAAAGGAAAACTGCTACTTAAATTTAAGGTTCACATTTTGTTTTGAAATGAACTTGCATTTTGGGAAAGTAACTGCAACTATAGCCGGTAAACTCTTGTGCAATAGATATTACTGTATTTCTTTCCTAACAGAAAGACGTGCAAAGAAAAGAGAAACACTGATTTGATAAAATGGCTGTAGTTCAATTCAGTAACTATCTGAGCTGCAGCAGTTCATATGTTTTAATTGGTTATAACTAAGTAAATAATTTGAAGAAATATTGATTTTGAGAAGGTAAAAATACCTGAGGAATCCCTTCTTTAAGTTGAGCTTAAAGGGAAGAGGTTTTTTTTTTATTGTGATTCTTTTTAAGCTTTATTTTCAGTCCAGAATATTTTTATTTTATTTTAAAAAAGTACATGTACCAAACGATATCAGACAAATTTACTTAGGAAAAATTATATTTTTTCTTTGTGTTTTTTTCTTTAGTTTCATCTACCAAGAGTGCAAAAGAAAACTGTTAAATTTCTCTGTTGTGATTCCCAAACTACTGAGCCTCTGTTCTCCTAAAGTAACAGCAATGTCTCGAATGCAAGCATGAAAAGAAAGAAGACAAATACACAATTTTTATTTAATTGCATTTGTTAATTTTTGTAGGACTTTTTCCCTACATTCTAGAAATAATTTTTTCTGGTTTTCATTTTAGTTTTTGAAGAGATCCTCACACCAATTTCAAACTTTGGATTTCTGACCATAAAAGAGTCACTTCTAATAGCCTCTCAAATAAAAGAGATTTATATCTGCATTTAATCCTATTTCTTAAAAGCATATACTGTTTCCACATTTTTTTTTGTATTTTATGCATATTCAGCAGCAAAAGGGCATGAATTATGTTTTTTGTGCTTAAATGATCAGGGTGAATGTTTAAAACATAGTTTCTTGTAAAAATATTTAATCTATTCCCATCTTCTCTTTTAAGAACTACAAACTTCAGTAGGTTTTATAAATTATTGGGATTTAGAAAGGAAAAAAATATTTTAAAGAAACTCTGAAAAATCTGGTGTGCAATTTTAGTCGGTGCAGATGAATTAATAATTAGTTTTTTGTTCTATATCTCTGCTTGAACTCTACCAACTGTGTGAGTTTTCCAGGCAGTTAGTGGTGCCAGACTTTATTTAGGGCCATTGATATAAATGGGATTAAATGCAAACCCTAGCCACACTTTTCAGAATTCAATTTGCAAGACATAAAAAAGCATGCAATATTTTCGCCTTCTACTGTACAATTTCCCGTTTCAAATGTAGAGCTACATTTGTGAAAGGATCCTCTGAATTTTGGCCACAAGATGGAGCAGTTTGCACAGAGGAGCATGTGGTTTGTTTAGCCATCTTACCAGCTTATCCTCCTCTAGTTAGGAATGACACGACCCCCTCTAGTGGCTGTAGAGCAAAGATGGCCTTGATGCTTGTAATTTTTGCAAAAAAAAAAAAAAAAAAAAAAATCTTCCCAAGAACGCTAAAAAATGTTTTACTTATATTTCATGGTGCTTGTTATTGCACACCTTTGAGATTTGGTAATCACCACTGGGAAAAAGATGCAAAAAAGGCAAGAGCTGCGTAGGTCTGGATTGTGTAGTTAAGAAGGCAAAAGACTCACAAGTAGAGCAGCACCTGTGGTTTGGGAACATCCCATCTATCTTTCTGTACAGCGGGAATTGCCGACGTAAATGTGTGTGTGGGTGCTGATGCATGAGCGAAATGTGTGAAAGCAAGAGAAAAAAAAGCAGCACTTGGTGGAGTCTATGAGTAATAGGAGAGACTCGGTAAGCATATGCGACCCGTTGACACTGAGCAGGCTGCAGTCTGGTTCAAACTGGCGTACAGCCTGGCTCTTGTGGACAACAAAAAGCCTCCAGGGCGGCAGCTTATGCATCAACAGAGACCCAGTGGCTCTGAGCAGCATTTACAACTAAAGCCAAGTGTAAACTTGGGAAAGTAAGGATTATTGTTAAGTTTCAAGCAGGCTGTGGGGAAAAAAAATGGGGAGGGCAGCTTCCATCCATGCAAACAGACGCGTCTTCGGCAGGGGTAAAAAGACATATAATAGAACTCGGACCCCACAATTTCAGCCCAAACAGGGAGCTTCTTATCAGCCGCCATCTCCCCCTGCAGCTAATATTTCACTTCGGCTTCCAGGCCCAGAGAATGAGAGACGTTTCCATTTCATGTCAGTCATTTCCAGGCCTGCGTGTTACCTGTGTGGTGATAAGTGTTTGACTGACTGGGAGCATCGTTAGTCACTGTCCGGCTACGAGTGACAGCCACAGATTCCTGGAGATGATGAGAGGAAGCGGAGGAGGAGGAGGAAGAAGACACGGCTGATGAAGGAGGAAGACACTTTCACGCTGGGTGTTTGTCCAAACATTCAAAACAACCAGGTTTGTGTAAGAAGACGGCCTGGTGTTTGCATTCAGCTTATTACATCTGATTTATTTTTCAACAAAATGTTTTACTTTAGATAAGTACAAAAATGAACCTTCATACAAGAGATAATACAAAATAAACACAACTGTTCATTTTATTATTCTGGATTGATACTTTACACAAATATACACATAAATGTCAAATAAATATCAAATTCTATTCAAAATATATGTCTTACATTACTGTGTCCAAGCAAAGCTACTGATATATTGCAGTTGTTATTTTTTTTGTTTTAAAATTCTAATTAAATCAAGAAATATAGAGAAAACCAGGTTGTGCACTAAACCCCAAAGTATACTTATGAACCTAATCTATCACAAGTGATGCACACATTAATTTTCCCTCTGATAATTTTCAGAAATGTATTATTTGGTGTTATTTCATGGCTCATTCTTACATTTTTCTATTTTATTTAACCATTTATTTAACCATTCCAAAGAAAAAAGGGGCAGTGTAGCTCCTGAAAACTCTGCTTGTTAAAAAGAGGATGATGCGTCACATTATTGGCTTGCTAAATGGTATTTAGATACTCCACCAGAGGGCAGAAGACAAGTAATGGATTCAATACAAATTTTTTTCAACATAAAACTGCAGCCTTTGAATCCCTACAGGTCATGGTTCATGCATAACATTCCTTCCGGTTGGAACATCTGCATAGAACAATAAACAATAGATTTAATTTCAGCCTTAAACATAGCTTCTATTTAAGGTCTCAGTTAGAGGGTTTTGGTTACAATTAGGTCAAGGGTGTGTGAAAGCACATAATTTAAAGAACTTATGAACCGGAAAAGAATAGAACGTTGTGAGGTCCGAGTATGACAACAGCAGGCCGATATTTCTCAGCAGTGCAACAACAAGATGCCTCAAAAAATAAACTGAGGTAACAATTTGAATACAGTGGGGGGTGTTTAGTTGTAAAATTAGAGGAAGCCCCTGATTCTGCATCTTTACACACAACCAAACATGCACCAGACCCTCAATCTGCAAAACACTTTAATGTATCAGAAATATTAAGAAAAACATAATGCCACCTGTCAATCATTCCAGGCTTCGTCACCAACTGACCAATCAGAGGTTGCAATATGACCGGACGTACATGCCCCTTATTTGGAGGAAATGGAGCTAAAGCAGAAGTTCAAGCTGGAAGACTCCGCCCCCATCGTTCACCCATCGACGTCATGCTCATCTCCGACCTCAGCGCTGGATCTCACCCGGCGCGTTCAAT
>CAEGAF010154749.1:0-12119 GCA_903067075.1 Micropoecilia bifurca
AAGTTTTAATACGTATGTAAAATGTATTTTTTTAGGTTAGATGCTGCAGCTTTAAACAGGTTTGGTGTGAGAGTCACTACCAGGTGGAGCAGAAGCGGCTCCGTGTCAAATATTACTAAATATTAAATATTACTACCTGTAGCGGGGCAGCGGTTCAACAGCAGAACCAGCGTCTTACATCGCAGCTCGGAGACTTGAATAATTTTACGGTTATTAGTTTAGCTTTATGACCATCATTCTAATCCGGTGAGTGTTTGTAGCTGCGCCGCTTTACCTGCTGTCTGATCCTCAGTGTCTTTTTGCTGCCGTGAGCCTCGATGTGGCCAAACTCCGTCATTGTTTTTATGTCTATTAGCTTCGTCGTGTTGATGCATTTTGACCTTCTATTTTCCGCCGCAACACGCAAACGTCCCCATCACTCAGTGGTTATAGTTACACATGCTTAGCATTTGTTGCTGCGCGTTTGCGCAGAATGAAGGAAAGACGAGAACAGCTGGACAGACGGGCTGAGAAATGAGATGCAGGTGATCGGTATTGATAACAGAGCCAATGATCGGCCGATCCCGATCATCACCGATTTCACGGAAATCAGCCGGTTATGATCGGTGACCGATCGATCGGCACACCTCTAGTTTTAGGTTGCTAGGGAAACCCAGATTGGTTCCATTTCATCCTTATATTGTTTATATCGGCATGTAAAGTTGCAAGACCTAAAATTAATTTATTTTCTTCTTGGTAGATGTTTTCTTCTTTGTTCTTATTTCACTCTGTTTCAGACTTTCAGTTCCTTGTGATGTTTCTGGTGAGCTGAAGACCTCCTCTCACGTCTCCTTGTTGGTCCTCTTCTTTCTCAGGCAGGAAACGGTGGAGCAGCTGCTTTCAAATATTTTTGAGAAGGACAAAAATGAGTCTGCTATAGTCAGTGTCATCCAGATCCTGCTCACATTGTTTGAGACCAGGAGACCAGCGTATGTTCTGTTCAATATCTTCAAGTTGACTTTGTGTCGGTGATGGTCGTGTGACAGCCAATTGAATAAAATCTGCCACTGCACACCGTAGGTTCGAGGGTCACATGGAATGCCCTCCTGGTATGTCCCACCCCTCATTCTCAGTCAACCACAGCATCCTGGAGGCTGTGAGACCCCGCCTCAAAGATTTCCACCAGCTGCTGCTCGAACCTCCAAAGGTTAAAACCTTTTCCTCACCCTGGAGGGTTTGGACTATCAGGTTGATCATGCTGTTGAGTGTAGTTGTACATGCTGAACAATGTTTGCTCTCCATCATTAGAAGAATGTGCTGAAGACAACGTGGGGGGTCCTGGACCCACCAGTGGGCAACACCAGGCTCAATGTGGTCAGACTGGTGGCCAGTCTGCTGCAGTGCAACACTCACAGCATCATCGCAGAACTCATAAACCTCAACACACTGGGAGTCATATTAGTGAGTACCAGCTGCTATACTTAGGCCTGTCACAATATCAAATTGTCCCAGAACTTATTGCGATAAACAATAATAATAACAGAAGGACAATGCAAGAACACTTTCTCAAAGATCAATAAACTGAAATTCTAATGAACTTTGAAACTGAAAGGCATTTTAGATTTCCAAAATAAAACGAAACAAAAAAAAAAAAGAATAATGTAGTTTGTGTAAACAAATTTGTCTGTCTAAAAAGGATTGTTGAGACCAAAGCATCAGACTGAAGACTAGTTCTGGTAGAAAGACAAAAAAGAGAAACAATAAATCAAGTAAATGAAAATTGAGTTTGATTTGGTTTATCATGTGATTAATTTATTTATTGTTTATTGTGACAGGCTTAACTACACCATTCCATTCTGTTACTTTATTTAATGCACTGATTATTTTGAAGCTCCTTCCAGATGGAATCTTTCATGAGTGCAGACAGTTGACTGTAGAGTGCAGGAGCTTAGCTCTCAGTTTTAGCAGAGCTTACCCAGCAGCAGCTTGGTTGTCTTCTGTAAAGTTTCCATCACTTCGTTTAGTGCTTTATAAAACAGTGGCCTCAATGTTTCTTTTTGTTCTTTTTAACAGGACATGTATTTCAAATACATTTGGAACAACTTCCTCCATATTCAGGTCGAAATCTGCACAGCAATGATTCTGGCTATGCCTCCAGCTCCAGTAGAGCCGCAGCCAGACGGGGAGCAGGGCGGCGCAGCAGAGAGCGCCCTCATCAGACACGTAAGGCTCACTTACTGACTCACGGGCTGATTACTGTCCTGAAGACACTTGTTTTCTCCTATTGTTCCACATTAAATGTCTCAAATAAGGAAAACACAAGCAGAGATTGTACTTGTTCACAGCTGTGTGTAGATGTGTCCAATTCATTTTTATTGGGTTTAGTTTCTTTTGACATCTTCCACCAAACTAGTGGGTCAGTTCCTATTAGAAACAGTGAAACTAATGTTTCAGATCTTTAATAATAAGGTAGGGATGCATAATATATCTGCATCACTATCAGCTGATGTTAGTCATGTTTTAGTAAATTGGCCAGGTCATGTGACAGGTGGGGATGCCACTCAGACGCTCTAAATGAAATCACTAGTGGATTGTGACCAACAGCAGCAGGTGGAGCTGGAATTGAACCAGAGACCCACTGATTCCGGGACAAACTCCTGCCACCGTCATCCCAGTGATAATTATGGGATGTTGACCTGAAGCAGAAAAGCAATGTAGACGGTGTGGTCACTTTTACATGTCTAGAATAAAGTACAATATCAGTAAATATCTTATTGGTATAACAGCACTATTAATATCAGATATCTGCCCATTTTGTTTCCTTAATATAAACATACTGTTGAAACTAGCATCTCATATCTGAACAGTAAAAGTTTTGTTGTTTTCAGAGGGCTACTTTTAACAATTTGATTAGACCTGTCCTAGTTCAGGACTCTTCCTGGAGGTTTCCTGCTTGTTGGACACACTCTTGTTGTTTTTCATAATTTTTTCTCAATATCTGTTTTTTTTTTCCTCCTCCAGCTGTTTCAAGCCTGTCAGCTGATCCAAAGAATCGTAGATGCCTGGCGCTCCAATGAGAAAGAGCAGTAGGTTTTTCCTGTGTGACGCCACAGACGTTCTGTGGGTGTCGGATAACTCTGCTGCTGTTGGTGTGTTTCAGATCAGAGGGCGGTCGGCGACGAGGTTACATGGGCCACCTGACCAGAATAGCCAATTCTATTGTTCATAACAGTGACAAAGGTCCTAATGGCCCACAGATACAGGGGCTCATCTCTGGTAAGGAGTGGTTTTAGTTGTGATGTTTATGACTAGCATTGATACTACATTTAAATATGGCTGCATAGTCTTCATACAGCTGAAGCTTCTCAGTTTTACTTGTTAAATCGAGCAAAACTTTCATAATTTTTACTTGGAGAGTAAAATTTATGAAGACCTACTTGAGGTCTTGTGAGCAATTGTAGCTTTCCAGCTGGACCAGGACTTTACTTTGTGCTCTTAGGTTCATCTGGAGATTTTTAAAGAATTTTTTGGCACTCAAGCTTTTATTGATGGCTAGCAGAGAGAGAAGGACAAAGACGGCCAGTAAATGTCTCTGGACTGTCATGTGGAGGACCATTACCTCCATGTATGGGATGCTCCTGTACTACTACACCACACACTACACACACATTTTTGTGTTATTGGTTTGTTGTGGTGGTGCAGGGGTTGAGCACAGCTGGCTTAAGGAAGCCGTAGTCCTGGACGAAGCCGTCATAAATTCAATTCCTGGCCTGGTGACCTTTCCCGCATGTTTTCCCTTCTCCCATTACCCACTTTCCTGTCAATTCACTATTAAATAAAGGCCACTACAGCCAATAAAACCCCTAAAAAATGTGATGTTATTAAATGTGATTGGCAGTAAATATTGACATTTTATTGAAAACAGGCTTTACAGTGTGATTTTATTTTGAAGTTCTCAGACATTATGAGAATTAGATGAATTTTTAAAACATTTGACAGCCTTATGGTTGCAGATGGAGGTGATGGGATTGACTTTACTTTGTGTTGCTTATGATGTGTGTTCCAGAGCTTCCCACAGAGGACAGAGAGAACTGGGAGGCCTTCATTTCTGGGCAGCTTGCTGACACAAACAAAAGAAACACTGTTGACCTGGTGAACTACTAGATACATTCTGTCTCTCTGAGGGATTTTACTTCAACCTTCATGTCTCCAGTCATAAAGTGACCAGAGCCTTATTGTTTCATGTTTTTAGGTGAACACTCATCACATCCATTCTTCCAGTGATGATGAGGTAGACTTTAAAGATGGTGGCTTTCACCAGGACTCTTCACTTCAACAAGTAAGACACTCAAATGTAGCCGCAATGCAGACCTGGGTGATTGAATTCTTCAGAAATAGTTTTAAATCATTTAAAACAATAACAATTCAATCACTACTATCTTTGCTTTAAATTGGTTAGAACTGAATGAAACTAAGCTTCCACTAATTGTGTGAATGTGACCTTGAGTTGAGTGAACAGTTTCAGTCAGGTGAGCCGGTGACAATCCCTGAGCTCAGCATCGCCTCCGACCGCTTGGCTCCGTGTGACAGGCAGGATCACAGAGGGAAACCGTGGGAACCGCTTTTCACATTTCATTTAGAAACGATTTATTGTCAAATAAATGCATGTGCCTCATTGTTTAATCACAACAGTGATGTTCCTGGCTGAAATATTCTCAGATCACATCATGTTTCATCGACAGGCTTTTCTTCCAGTACTGTTGATCAGACTTGTGGTGCTGACACAGGCCTGCAAGTTGCATAAGCTGGATGGAGGTTCAGACCATGTTTAATGTGAAAATGACAGCTTTTGCTTATTATGAGTTCCCATAAAAATGATTTTGCATCTTCATCTAACTCAGGGCTGCCCAAACGTTTTGAGAGTAAGGTCCACGTTTTCTCTCACCAGCCGCCTGAGATCTACCTCATGACACAAAGATATAAAAACTGCAAATTAAACTCTATTGACTTATTTTATATGCAAAATATCCATCAGTTATAGCAGAAATAATAAAGTGACAGAAAACCTAATTCAGTTTCTTCCTCAGTGAGATTCTGACTCTGGGAGCANAACCAGCAGGTGTCAGTCAGTCATGGTGGATCTGAACTTTGGTTTGATGACCTCAGTATGAGAAACTACAGACTGATAGGAACCAAAGAGCCCAGAAAAGGAAAATCTTCTGAAGTCTGAATATAATTAATTTAGTTTCACATAATTATTGCGGTAGAATTTGTTAAAACTTAATGAAATATATTTGTCCCATTTGATGTTGTGACGTAAACTCACAAAGAACAAGGTCATTAGTCCAAGTTTGTTGTTTGTTGAATGTTCAGAAACTACAGCAGGTGTGATAAAGAGCCACAGCAAAGGTAAACAAAGGTAAAACAATCCGAAAAGATGATTAAGTCAAAATCTCTCTCTCTCTCTCTCTCTCTCTCTCTTTCTCTCTCTCTCTCTCTCTCTCAGCACACCCGTTGCCTTGGCAACCGCCTGCGCCCTGCAATCTGAGCAAAGATTACATTAAAAACCCAACATTCAGTCGATACGATATCAGGCTTGATATTTATTTCTCGATTATTAATAATCCTCTCATGAACACAGCGGTGGTTGAGTAGCTAATTTAAACTCCTGCTCTGCTCTCAGTCGGTCTTTGAGTCCCTTTTTTTCTTTTCTTTTTCTTTTTTTTTTTAATGGAACCGAAACGCACTGAACACAACACCTTGTTGAAACAACTATCGACGTATTGGGCGACCCTGATCTAATTCACTAGGGAATTTAGTTTTTCTTAATCTTCCTGAAATAAAGATGCACAAACTTGGTCAGTCCTATGAATAAAACGGTTTCCTTCTTGTTGCCATTTGTTTCTGGAGAGAGGAGGGTGGTCATGTAATGGTGATGGTGATTCAGCAAAGGATTGTGGGAAGTTTACCTGAAGCAGAGAAGCTGCAGTGAAGTCAACATTGTGAACTTTTTTTCTCCAATTTGTTGAAAGAGTACTGAAATATATTATAATGATAAATATTGATTATCTGCCATTACAGCCATATGAATATCGATGTTGGAACAAGACTGTTGGAAACAGTTTTTATCTCAGCCAGGTTGTTACAGCCCAGCTCTGATCGCTCAGCGCTGCCACTGCTTGCTCAGGTCGTTGGTGTTTGATCTTTAGCTGATCCTGATCTGTTCATCAGGTTAATGTTCTGTTTCCAAGTGAAACAGCTGGAATGAAGCTAGGCTCTTGTTGAGCTTTGGTTTTGGATCAAAAGTCGCTTCCACTGTTGAAAGGACAGTGGTGAGGTTTGAAGCTTTTGTCCTGCTGTTGAAAGATGCTGCAGGACAGAATCCTGGTGATCAGGAAGAGATTTCAAACATTCGATATTTCAGACATATTGAGATGAAGCCCAGGCTGGTGATGTCATCCAGAAGTCCTTCACTCTATGTGGATTGTCACATGCTCACCTGTTGGGACTGTGTGTAATATCTAACAGAAAACACAAGGTGATGCTCTCTGTTGTGAAATCGTCTAAGCTCTGACTGGCTGAACATGCTAAACACTGACCCTTCACTTCCATGGCAATTGGATCCCATTTATTTCTAGTCCATCCTAAACTCACACAGCATGAAGAGCTGCTGACCTACTTGCTGACCTTTCTACATGTAGAAAGGTCAGCATCATTCAGCTTGAAGCCTTAAACATCAGAGCCTTTTTTAAATCTTTTTTTTTAGATCTATTTGGAAGCAAGTTGCGATTCTTGAGGTTTGATCAGAAACCAACCTGCACACTGCAGCATCAGGAAGCCTCTTGCAGAGCTGAGATGATTTCCAAAGCATCACCTGCCTTTCCAGTCACTTCACTCAGAGTAGCAGCTTCAGGTGGAATAGACAGTTGAATTGTGCATTTGTGTTTTAACCAGAATTGTGATACATTTGTAACGTTTTGTACTGCAACTAATGCCTAGCTGTGTGTAGAGCCAAGACTATATCATTATCGTTGGTCCTGGGTCTTGCCAGGCCTTTTCTGATTATCAGATGCAACAAATGACGTCCAATTTTATTGAGCAGTTCGGCTTCAATGACGAAGAGTTTGCTGAGCAGGATGATGTTGTGGAGTAAGTATGTATCCTGCATTAATATAACTGTCTATGACACAAAAGGCAATATAAAGCTGGTGGATTATTTTTTTTCCTGCACTGTTGACTATTGCATTAATTTATTTGTCACAAGTACAAAACATTTTAACTTATTTGGGTTTTGAATTAGGAAAATTGAGGTTGAAATTCATCCATTTCTCCTTCCTCTGTAACAAGGCTGCAGCTTCAGCTGTTCATGGAAAACCAACCATATCCACCTCAGCTTGTTGTCTTTTGACGTCTTTAGCCTGATTTTCCATATCAGGGAAAGTTGCTTTGGGTCCATGTAATCCTAAGCAGTGGTATAACGGCTTGTGGGGAGAGCTGGCAGCTGATTGGTGCTTTAAGAACACTGGGAAGATTTGCCTGAAGTCTGTTTCTGTCTTCTGCTCAGCATAATCAACAGTTCAAAAGCTGGTGGGGGTTTTAGAAATGAATGGCAATTTGGTGAAATGCTCTCCAAATTAATAGAAATTGTCAGAAACAAAATTCAGATCTTGTGACTTTTTCATAGAAATATTGCTCAATATATTTGCAAGCTTCTAAAAAGTGAGTTCCCGTGGAAACCAACATCCAGCTGTAAAAACTCCAGCGTGTGTAGGAAGCAGTTTGTTACTGTGCCGTTCATGACATTCATGTTTTAGTGAATTTAGTTTCTGACTTAAGTTGATTCTTACACGCTGGCTGGCTGATTTTCCACCGATCCAACTCAATCTGTCAGTTTGTCACTTTAATAAATGTTGGGTCATCTTTTCTGCTTAATTTAGAATCTTTGTGGAGGGATGCAAACATTATTAATTTCTGTATTCCATCAAACATGAATGTCGTAATATAACCACCCTAACATCACAGGATGTTCTGACAACCCAGATCAGCTGATTTCTGATCGGTATCAGAAGCTCTGGAAACCACACAGTCTGAAGCAGATTTTATCCAAATAAGTGTTTGAGAACAGTCAGACATGTTGCTTATAGGTTCCACAGAAACCTGAATCCTGACTACACATCGGTACAAAGTCTCCATTCCAAGCAGTTGAAACCTCTTAAACCTCTGCTTTTACTGCTACAGAACAGGACTGTCTTTCCACTGCAGTTTTTAAAAGTTTTATCTCTAGTTTATTAAATTAATGTTTCAGTTCTGGAGTTTTTGCAGCTTTGTATCTGCCATAACTTGCAGCCTAAATCACCATTATTATTTCGGTCTCCATGTAAAGTGATTTTTGTCTCCCTTCTATTGTGTAGTAGCCAGAGGTTCATGTTTCTGTGAGACTGATTGGTTATCAGTGATCAGTGGAAACAGCAGCAGTAGTTCTGTAGTTGCTGCTAACTGGTGCAGACGCTTGTGTGATTCAGGAAGTTTCTTCGTCTGGTGTTCTGCACGAAACAAGTTTATCCACATATATTGAACTTGAACTTCTGTTTACACACTTTGTAATGTGTTACCATGGCAATGTCTAAAACTATAACTGAACTCTTGTTTTTCTTCATCTTGCAGTATTCCATTTGATAGAATATCAGACATCAACTTTTCCTTGAATACAAATGAAAGTGTAAGTACTAAATATTGATCCTAAATATGTAAAATCTATAATGAGTCTAAGAAAAAGGCTTTTGCTTTCATTTTTCTACATCTTATTCTGTTTACCCCATATGTGACCCATATCTATCCTCAGTGTTCAGACCATGTGTATGGCCTGAACAGCAAAAACAGTTTTTTCTAAAATGAGGGTTCCAAATGACAGACATATGTCATGTTTCAGAGCAGCCAGAGGCGTAGCAGTGTTTTCTCTCTGTGAGACAGAAACCAGCAGATCAGACAGAAACCAGCAGATCAGACAGAAACCAGTCCGACTGATGACTGGATTGCTGCTCTATTTAATAACGGCATGCTCACCTTATTGCATGCGTGTCATGTTAACATTAGCGTGTGGCTTCCAGTCACTGCAGTCTCTCCTTTCAGTCAAGTGTTGCTTCACTTAAGCAAACACTATTGCTGGTAATTTTACCAAAACAAATTTATTTATAAAGCGTTTAGAAAAAACACCAACACAAAATGCTGCATATTATGTAACGCAGGAAAACACTTCTGTAAATACATACACACTTCATATTAATCTCACACGAGGTCAAAGGCCAATGAATACCAATGTTTTTGATTGCATCACCTGAAAATTGAGCAGCCCATGTGTTGTCGTGACAACTTCTGTACTTAACGGCTGCAGATTGGTTGTGCTGGAGTCTGATCTGAAGTTATGAATGCAAACCATTAAAGCAATATTGTTGTCAGGAAAAGATCTGAGTCGAGCTTTCAGAACTGCTTATGGTTCATTCACAAAACGCCTCTAGTCCAGCTGAGTTTGTTCCAGTTAAAGAAAACTAGAGTTTTCTTTCATTTTAGTTTTAGAAACTAAAGTTAAAGTTTAATGACTTTAATAGTCATTAAAGATAATGACTGCTACGCTACAGCAGCCCCGTAACAGTGATTATCTTTAACCCCTGATGTTCTGCTGCTAAAGCTTTCTGAGTATGTGTGGTGGTTCTAACTAGGGCTGGTGTAAACAAAGATTTTAGTAATTAAGTAATCTATTGATTATTCTTACAATTAATCAGGTAATCGGATAAAAAAAAAAGATAAAATAGAACATTAGTAAAATCTAACATAACAGCAGTATTACTATCGGATATCAATATCAGTCCAATTTTTCCACATTTGAGTTTCCCTAACAATAACTTTTCTGTAGTTTAGAAAATTAACTTGTAACAATAATATCTCACTTTAAGTTATCATGAAGAAAAGTGAAATTATATTCAATGTAATAATAAAGAGGCAGGTTCACAAATAGCCTGTCTATTTGTGAGGAGGCTATTATAAAAAAAATCTCTGTTCTCCAGCTTTTGGTTTATTTATTCATCTTCTGTCAGTTTAATAGGTGAACTCTCACCTCGCCCAGCCATTTATAGCATTTGTGTTCATGTTAGCGACGGGATTTGACACGGTCTGCATTCGTCACACACAGAAACACATCTTCCAGTTATATAACATCACGATGCTCTTTGCCACCCATTTGTTGCGACCGGGATGAAATTTATTTTCCGGTATTTTCAGTAAAGCTACGCATCTAAAGCAAAGCCGCCTGCAGTGTTCAGTCTATCTGCTCACCTGTATAAATAATCCTGCTGTTCGCTCTAAACCAGCAGCTCAGGGAGGAGAAAAGCTGCCGTACTCCAAGTATTGCTCCCGTCATTTTAAGGATGTATATTGGTCCCCCGAAAAACGACAAAAACCCAAACATTATCATGAATCAGTAAAATTCTCCAAGGCCAAACTTGAAAAGTGGACGTTATGCTTCTAAGACTTTCATCAACAACACAGGCGGACGTGAGAGCGCAGAGGAACGCAAAGGCCAGAACACCAGGCGCTAAATAATAAAACATAATTTAACGAGGCTTCAAGGCAGATCAATTTTCCTCAAGGAATTTTAATAATCTGGAATCACTCGAGGAATCGTTTTAACCCTGCAGTGTGTGTGTGTTTCCCCAGGCTAATATAGCCTTGTTTGAGGCGCGCTGTAAGGAGAAAATCCAGCAGTTTGAAGATGCTGGTTCAGATGAAGAGGACATCTGGAATGAAAAAGATGTCACCTTCGCTCCAGAGGCACAGAGACGTCCGAGGTGAGCCAGCGGTGGGAGGGAGTGGGGGGCATTGGTCTGAAAATAGTTTTAGCTAAGCTTCAAAAGCAACAACTCTGATTAAACAGAGGGAAAGAGTGATGGCTGAAGCATTCATCAGCTCACCTCCAGATGATGGAGCACAAAGTGGCCTGGAAGCCTGTGTGTGCAGCTCCAGTGATTTTCTGACTGTGTGTGTGTGTGTGTGTGTGCGTGTGTGTGTGTGTTCAGGAGTTCAGGCAGCACCGACAGTGAGGAGAGCACAGACTCAGAGGAAGAGGACTCAAAGAGAGATCCGTTTGAACCCTGTAACCCCGGCTCAGATGACCGTATGGAGGTGGACACAGGTTGGTGTAGCAACACACTCAGTCGGGTTGTTTGGCTCTGTTCCCTTCGTTGATGTTAGAATGTAAACGGTAACTTCTTGACGGTTTTACCGAGCATCAGTGCTACACGGACACATCCTGCTCTGTCTGACTGATTGTGTTTCCGTCTGAAGCGCCAGTGTGGACGGCCAGCTTTGACGACGTTCCCATGGAGACGGGTTCAGGTGCAGCTGCAGCCTCCAGCCCCAGCACCCCTGATGCATCCTCTCCTTTGTCTTCTACCACAGCAGCTCCCCCAGAGGCGGCCTGGAACTCGTCTCCTGCCGCAGCAGCGCCCGGCGCTGAGACGGGCTGGGCAGACTTCTCCAGCTTCTCTCCTGTCTGGTACGGCAGCCTGACAGCTGTGCTCCACATCTGGCTGCAGCACTCACTTTACCACCTGCAACTATGGAAGAGTTTTTAACAGAAATGTCTGTTTTTCAGTCCCAAAGACCCTCTAAGGTGCAACTCTCCCGTTGCTATGGAAACCAGTGTGGAAACGATAGACCCTCTTGGGGTCAATGCGCCGATGCGTCCTGACGGTGAGTTGTGGATGTCAGTGTTTGCTCCTGCTTCGTTAACTGATATTAGAACCAGCCAAGCTGACTGGCTGCTGCTGCGTCTCTAGAATGTGAGGGTTGGTTGGCAGCTGGCGTGGCTCCGCCCTCGTCCTCCTCGTCTACAGACTGTGGCAGGGCGGCGGCGGCGGCGGCGGCGGCGGTGGCGGACCAGTCATCCTGCTTGGAGCAGCGCAGCATCACAGAGACGGTCATCAACGGCTCCATGAAGGAAACCGTCAGCCTCACTGTCGATGCCAAGACTGAGACAGCCGTTTTCAAGAGGTCCGCCTTCCAGGCGCGCGCACGCACACACACACACACACACACACACACACACACACACACACACACACACACACACACACACACACACACAC
>CAEGAF010154773.1:0-17287 GCA_903067075.1 Micropoecilia bifurca
TAATCCTTTGCTGCATCCCACATAACCAACTCCAGAAACACAAATACCAACCCTACGGAAACCAACATTAGTTGTTAATATCAGCCTAGTTTTACTTATCGGACTGATACCAACACGTTAAAAAAATTGCTAACATCGGCCAATAACAATGTAGATGCTGATGTACTAGATTAGGAAAACCTACAATAATCACTCATATTACTGCGATCTCTAGGTTTTCTACTATTGTGCTGCCATAACAATTAGAATAACTCTAAAATATACAGCAAAACATTGTAACAATCACAAAACGAGGGAAGAACCCAGTCACGCTCCAGTAGAACATGCAAACTTCTTTCAGAAAGGTTCTGGTTGGGAGTCAAATCTCGGACCATCTTGCTACAAGGTAGAAGCTGCAGCACCCATGCAGTACCTTCAAAAAACTACAGATAACATCACAAGCAGTTCTTCACTTTAGTCGTGCAAAAGAAAAGTTGCCACACCTTAAAAATCTACCTCTTAACTACCTTTTAGGGCTTGTGGGGTTTTTTAAGCATCTTTTGGTCTTTCTGGGGGAATTTGCCAAGCTGAGGCAGTCCTTCACTTGTAGACTATTTTCTAGATAGTGAAATTGCTGATTTGAAATTATGCTGTGTCTTCTAAAGTTCCTTGCCAATCTCTTTAGATGCTATAGCATTCTTAATGAAATTCTCATATAAATCTTTTGATTTTACCCTGGGATTTGCTCTCACTTCAATAGTTAGGATCACACCAAATTAAATGAGGTTTCAATGGGGGAAACCCCTTCAAGATAATAAGTAACAATGCTAATCAAATTCACCTGATGTGATTTCCCTGTGCATGTTTCTGGCCATTTTAGAAGACAGTAAATGTAGCAATCTTCTGATTTATTCCAGACCAGAAATTTCAGTTTTTGCTTTAAATCTTATAAATTGTATAAGGTTTGTTCCTAAGTTTTTATTTATTTGCTGCACTTGAATTTCTCAATATTGCAATGATTGGTTTTAAATACCATTACCAGGTATGCTATAAAAACATAAATTTGTAAAATGTATTTGATTCTAGTCAAGTATATTGGCTTTTACTAAAGGCATACATTAAATCAAGTTATTTAGCCAGCTGTTTTTCAACATATAAAAAATGTGTTACTTTTAGTTTTTACTTTTAGATATCTTCCTCTTATGTTATCAATACAATCCATTTTGCTTCTGGGTGCTCCTTGATACTTTTTTCTACTGTGAATTATGAAGTTCAAATGTGGTACTTGCATATTTGTATGAATCTCTTCTTTTTGTATTATTGTTCTTCTTGGCCAAGAGTCAAATCTAAGAGCACAAATTATGTTGTTGCTTTAGACAGCAAGGTGTTGCTAGCTGAAAAAGACAACATCTCGTTGTGATGAGTGTCCATTGAATATTTTGCAAAGCAACTTTGCACACATCCCACGTAGCAAAACGAGAGTAAAGTAAGACAGCAGCAGGGACTGGCCATTTCTCCGAGTATTAACCACTACTCTCTTTCCAGGGGAGGCTGAAGAGTGCTTCTCACAGTGATGTAAGGACTAAACACCTTCAGATCAATGTGTCTTGTCTCTCTCCTTTATGTCCTTTCTCTGTGTCTTTGTCTCTCAGCTCCCCAGTAGAACAAAGCAGTAGAAATATAGGTTTTGTTTTTCTACTTCCACACAATTTGGTCTTTTTTTTAAGCAACGTATAGTTCTGACTGTACACTCCCACTGTAAGTCACAGACTACTGTATGCTGGTTCACTCGGGAATGTCCGAGACAAAACGAACACTCTTTGTTTTTATAGCAAAACTTCTCAGCAACCCATACTTTTCTCAGTTTTCAATGATTCACAAGCCACTTAACACCGGTTTGGTGCACCCCAATATCAAACTTTTAAGGCTATAAGAAACATTGATTAGAAGGTGCTGTTTGCAGCACTTACCAGATCCTCTTACCAGAGTGCTGCATTAGGCTGGAGGATTTTCTTTGCTCTCACCACAGTGTAACTGCAC
Organism: Micropoecilia bifurca; assembly: GCA_903067075.1. Taxonomy (NCBI): domain Eukaryota; kingdom Metazoa; phylum Chordata; class Actinopteri; order Cyprinodontiformes; family Poeciliidae; genus Micropoecilia; species Micropoecilia bifurca. The sequence goes on from CAEGAF010154773.1 coordinate 2,020, forward strand.
AGCTGCTCTGTAACAGTGTGTGTTTGTGTGAGATTATGTTGGTTCTTCTTTCCTCCACCTCCTTTGAGCTGAGCTTCTTTCCCTTCTCTTTGTATCATGTGTCTGCGTGTGTGTGTGTGTGTGTGTGTGTGTGTGTGTGTGTGTGTGTGTGTTTGTTTGTGCAGCAGAGTGTAATGTTATGGTATGAATAAAACACAGATAAGTGTTATAGGAGCACTTGAAGGAAACTACCATGACATGAGTAAAGCTGCTTAGAGTGAATGTTTATACTGTAGGTGCGTATGTGTCAGAAACGTCACTGTCCTCTGTGTGACACTAAGCCCTATAGTCCTGTTTTCTCATAATACTAAACGCGTCTTACTTTACTTATCTACCTTTCCACCTCCTCTTCCTCTTCCTCCGTCTCTTTCAGGGCACTCAGCTCATCTTCAACGCTGCCAAGGAGCTCGGACAGCTGTCTAAACTGAAGGTACGTTCATTTTATACTCTGGATTTTTGCGCCATTGCTTCAGCTAAAATATTTAGTCTGTTATTAAATATCAAGATTAGATAATGACTAGAGATTTGTCTTTTTTTTACGTCATTTCATTGCAATTGTACTATTTAGGAGCACATGGTGCGTGAAGAGGCCAAAGCACTATCACCCAAGCAGTGTGCCGTGATTGAGCTGGCTCTGGACACCATCAAGGTTATCCTTATGCTTTCAACTTTATATTTTCATCTTATCTACAGGATGTACCTTTTACCTTTCAGAAAATCCATATTAAAAATATGTTTCTTTCTAATTTACTAGCGTAAATTACGTTAGTAAATTGGTAACGTAAATTAGAAATGACACCAAAAAATGTTTTATTGTTATTGTTTTTTTAACGTAAAATCGAATTAATCTGTTTTGTGGTTCATCTTTCTGCATAATAGCAATACTTCCATGCTGGTGGTGTGGGTCTGAAGAAAACCTTCCTGGAAAAGAGTCCTGACCTCCAGTCTCTCCACTACGCCCTGTCCCTCTACACTCAGGCCACTGACAAACTCATTAAGACCTTTGTCCAGTCGCAAAATGCCCAAGGTAAACTAACGTTTTTTTCTGCCTTAAGTGTTTTCATTTCGACATTATGAATATAATTTATTGTTTGATGCACACTGGCTTCCAAATTAACTGACAAGTCTTTAATCTTTTTCACATTTTGTCCCTTTGCAACCACAAACGTCAGTGTTATTTCATTTGGATTTCATGTGGATATAATTGTGAAGTGTAAAGTAAAATAATATATTGTTTAAATGCAATCCATTTTCTGAAAATGGAAAAGTATGGCATAACTGAACCATGGAAACCATGCGGGACCCATATTATTGTCCACATTTATCCAACATGGGACCCACCTAGGTATGCTGTCTGGGAAATCTGAGTCTTGGAGATTTCTGAGCAAAACTGTGTAGACAAGTATTATTTTCTGATGCTGAGCTTTTTCCTAGCTGAACAACAGGAAACTCTGAAACAACTCATTGAACATACACACCAGTTACCTGCTTTGGGAAAAAAATATAATATCCACCATTTCTGATCTCTTACTCACTGTAGTTTTGCTGCTCAGTCTCTGTCACACCATCAGATAAGCTAAGTAGCAGCCGTTGTCTCTGTGGTAGCTCTCAAGCTGACACACTGAGCACCGCTCAGAGGGATGCCACTTCAATGGATGAGCAATTCAACTTTAACTCTGCAAAATGCTAAAGATTTTACAGATATGCCTGTGTTTAAAACAGTCTGCACAATGAAAGGAAAACACAAGTGTTAATAAGTAGAAATAACAGTTTTTCCTATTTTAATTAAAATGCTGATACATGTTGGTCTGTTTTTACAACACTGTGATTCTGAACTTGAACCCCTGCAAACCTCTTATTTCTGCGTCTTTCTCCTTTCTCCTCCTCCTGCCCCGTCTGTGGGCCAGTGTTCGGCGGGAAGGGGGTGAGATTCACCACTAGTGAGGATGTTTACCCAGAAAAGGGTATGTGGTTCTCAGGCTCAGGCCCTGAGACATCTGAGACCATCAGAAAGTTTCCAGATCAAAGCCCAACTCCCTCCACCTCCAACCCCCCCTTCAACCCCTCATATGCATCCAGAACCCTTACAACTCCTGCCTGCTCAAACTCATCCCAGCAGAGAAATGCAATGCACAAAATGAATAATACACTCTTACTTTGCCCGCCACGCCAGTAAGAATCTTATGCATTCATGCATGTGACAGAACACTGATGTCTGTATGTACTGCAGTGAATACATATGCCACTGACAGTATGTATGAGCAGACACTGAAGCATGATGGGCAGACATCAGGAAAAACATGATGGAAATGCATTAAAATGTGGAGCAAATCTGATGTGGCATGAAATCATCAAGAAAGGCCAGAGTGCCAAATGGGTCTGTGTGTTGTGTGTGTGTGTGTGTGTGTGTGTGTGTGTGTGTGTGTGTGTGTGTGTGTGTGTGTGTGTGTGTGTGTGTGTGTGAGAGAGTGAATGAGCAACGTGACTATTTCTTCCCTTAAGGTGTAAAAGTACAAAGTAATACTCGTCAGTGACGGGAACCACAGACGAAATCCCCTTTGTTCTGCAGAACTGTCCCTCTCTTTGTGCTGGAAATGAAAATCGGCAAATAAGGACGGATAAGGTTCTTGTTGAGAAGATGATGGCTGCTGGCTCATTTTGTCTGGAAGGGCTCCCTGTCCCTGTTTGCTTTATCATCACACACAAACACAAAGGAAAAAGCCCACACAGCGCTTGCATGCAGACTGAGAAAGAGACCTTGACTCATCTGCATGATGCAAACTGAGCAAATCAAAAATATTCCCCTGGGTCAGGTGATTCAAATTCTGTCAGTTTAGATTAGCATAAAAAGCTGCGACTCTTCTGCATTCAGCAGATTTGCACACTTGTACAAAGCATGCAAGAAGCTGGATGCATTCAGTGAGCATTTGCGTCCATCCTCTTTAATGCCATGATGATCATGAGATGCTGCGTTTCAGGCACTCAGCTAAGTGTGAAATGGTCAGAGCTCCAGCAAAAGCCTGTTGTATTATGAGTGTTTTGTTTTGGAAAAAACACCAGGGAGAAGAAAATTAATTCTGCTTATCTTTGCGGGCTCACAGGGTGTCTGTCCAGCAGTCATTGGGCAAGTGTGTACACCCTGTACAGGTCACAGTGCAGTGCATCACATTGCAGACAACAATGCACACACATATAACTGGAGATCAATTAATCTAATAGTTATGAATTTGAACTATGGTAGGAAGCTGGAGTACCAAGGGAGAACGTGGGGAGAGTATTCAAACTCCCTGCTGAAAGCCATTAGGCTGGGATTTGAGCCTTGAACTTCTTTACATGAAAAGAAAATGCAATAAAATTAATTTTTGACATGAATAACAACTTCTGAAACATAAACACAGATTACTTAGTGTTAGAATTTCCCTATTTTTCAATGATTTAGATTTTAACTTTTCTAATATCTACCTTTAATAATAACTACCTTTTACCCTTTTTGCTTAAATGCCAGATTTAGTTCTGCATAATTACATGAGTATATAAAAATAGAAATCTGTGGGACAAATAAGCATGCAACAATGATGGTTCTGATTGTCCACACACTGAAAGTATAAATCTACTTTATCCCCTAATGAAATAAGTGAAGAGTCATGGGAAGATGCGATATTTTCTCTTCTGCTGTTTTTCCTGAAGAGGAAAATATAGTTCAGCTTCTTGGAGCATTTTTCTTCTTACTTGCCAGCAAAGTTTCTTTCTCATCTTCCGTGAACGTTCCCCTCAGAATAGACAGCGCCAGATGGATGGCTGCTGCTCTCTTTGGTCCTGTTGGCAGAGCAACCACCACAATCCCATAACGCTCCCCAGAGAGCCGCAGAGAGATGCATGCCAGGAACACTCTGCCGTCTAACTCCCACAGACACCTTGTTTAGTGGGCGACTGGTTAAAACACACACATACACACACGCACGCTTCTAGTTGTTGAGTGAAGACACTAATTAAAACATAAAAAATTAATGTCCATCTGTCACTGTATCCTTCTGGAGGTGTATGTGGATGTAAACCACTTGCAGCACACACACACACACACAAAAAACAAAAGCAGAAAGATGTGTCCACTGTCTCCTGATTCGATCCATTAAGGCAAGACAGAAACATCATCCGAAATCAGTCACACAGCTGGAGGAACCAGGCAGTTTGTCTCCAATAGAGTCTCACTGAAATGGAGAGTTTATTTAAATTGGTTAGTTTCCTGGCATGGACCAGACTTTTAATCATAGTCTATAAATTGTCTACAGGGTTGAGGACTCTAATCTCTAAAACTGCTCAAGCTTGGAAGGATCATAAATTGAAACACTGCTAGTGCTCAACAGTCAATGTCCATGAAGAAACTTGTCAAGAGGATGAGAGGCTGCCAACTGACAAAGAAGCATCTCCTCCAAAGCCAACATCTTCAAGCATGACTGAATTTTTTATCGTCTGGAGAAAATGGGTCAGACAAAAAAAAAAAAAAAAAGAAAAATACACCTGGAGGTTAGACTTTGTTTTGAAGCGGTGACTGTGCCAGGACACCAACCAATGTAAATGAGCTCTACTATTTCAGAAGAGTGATCAAAAACCTAGTCAGAATTATCGGTGACAAGCTTGCTGACTGTAAAAACCATGTAATTATAGTTTATAAGGGACTTTTATTGATTATAGGTTAGGCTGTGTGAAAATATTTGTGCACAACAGTCGTGTTTTGAAAATCACTGTGTTCCAATCTTTCCACCCTGGAAAAAGAACTGTTTTTCTGTATGCATGACCATAATGAGTGTCCATCTGTCACTCATGACTCTTGAATCTGGTGCTGGTGGAAGTTCATGACAAAAGTACAAACAAAAATTAAGAGTACACAAGAAACATAAACCATGACAACCTGCCTTCACCATGATTGGGTGAAAGCAGTATATGGTGTGTGCACCTGTATAGATCCGTCTGAGCATGAGCTGACTTGATCTTTATCAGGATGTACTGCACACTATCAACTGACCGTCTGCAACATTCCTCATCTCTTCTTCTCTGCCTCTTACTAACCACCCTGCATCTATACAGATACTGTGTATCTATAACTATGACTGTGTAAGAATTCAGTCTGAATTCAAAGTTGTACAGTGCATCTGGAAAGTACTCATCACGTTTCACTTTTCTACATTTTGCTATGTTGCAGCATTGTTCCAAATTATACTAGATTAGCCTCCCATTATGACAAGGGGGAGAAACATGTTGAGTGTTTTGCAAAATTTATTAAAAATAGAAAACCAAGAAATCACAGCCTTTGCGTAATATATTGTATGATCCACTTTTGGCAGCAGTTATCTTTTTTGAATATGATGCCACAAGCTCAGCTTACCTCTCTAGCCTTTTCTTCTTTGCATCAAAAGACTATATCTTTATCCTTGGAAGCAGTGTTTTACATTTGCACAGTTCAGCTGCATACTGCAAGTAAAAACTGTTACCTTGAGTCAAGGCTTTATCGTTATGTTCTTTTGTATTGTGGCTTCAAAGCTGTAAAAGAAATTTTTGCCTCCAAATGCCTCCAATCCTGGTTGTGTTTCTGCTCTTCAGCACAAATAAAAAAGCAGTCCTGCTTTTATCAAACACCTTTTCCCACTCATAGCGGCACTGGCTAATTCTCCACTTGAGGATCACGGCATGTTCTTAATCGGATTCCTGTAGTCTATTTTATTTCCTGCTGTTACATTTTCTATGTTGTATAAAACTATAAGGGAAATTATCTGCACATTTTAGTTTTAAATCCAGCCTAGGAAGAGAAAATGGCCATGAGAGCCCTCTGGCATCTGCTAATGTTTGGCTAGTGATAGGAGGTGTTTTTTTTCTTATGTAAAGTCTTAACAGTATTTCCTTTCTCCCATTTTTTTTCTGTCAGGCACCGGAGTGGACGACGCTGTGGGCGAAGTGTCCATCCATGTGGAGGTTTTCACTCATCCAAACACTGGCGAACATAAAGTCACAGTGAAAGGTAAAGATTTTTTTTTCACACTCACATAGACAAAATAAAAGTGAAACTACTTTTTCAAAAGCTTGTCACGGTAGAAACGTAAAATAGAGCGGTCAAATAAAAATATGAACACGCTAAATATATCCACACCTGTAGAATTGCTGCTCACACTGCAACCACACACCTCAAAGTGTTTTAGTATTTGGATATTCTGTGGTGCACCAAGATGATTTTCTAAATAAAAATATAAAACAGATGTTATGCATTAGTATTTAGCATCTTGTTTTTGTTGCAATTAAAGTGCAAGTTTAAAGCACATGTTTGTTTTGTCTCTTTTTGGCTCATTCCATCATCTGTCCATTTAAGTGGATGGTCATGTGTTGGTAGATTTGCAGCTGTGCAATGACTGCAAATCTACCAGATATACTGCATATATCTCTATATATTTAATTGCACTGGATTTTATTTAAGGGCATTAGAGTAAATGGCAAAGTGTTAAAGTTCATGGGGTATGAATAATTTTGAAAGGAATCATTTTCTCTTCCTCTACTTTCACTCTCTGGGCAAGACGCTGCATCTAGGCAGCAAGAAAGCACCAGGATGTTCCTCTTCACTCTCTGCTTCTCACGACTCCACAGTGTCACACATATTTTTTTTTTGTTTTGTTTTTTCCCCGCATGAGCCTCTTTCTCGTCATCACCCACACCTTCCCACTCGCTTTCCCTCTTTTTTGTCTCCTCTCTGCCTCAGTGGTGGCTGCCAACGACCTGAGGTGGCAGACGCAGGGAATATTCCGCCCGTTTGTGGAGGTCTACATCATCGGCCCCCACCTGAGCGACAAGAAGAGGAAGTACGCCACCAAGTCGAAGAACAACAGCTGGGCGCCTAAGTACAACGAAACCTTCACTTTGTAAGTTGCTGGTGATGTCGCTGGTTTTTCAGGAGGTTTAAAAGCTGCAGAGGGTTACAGTACGTAACTAACACTCTCTCGCCAGGGATCATTGGGTGCTTCAAATCCTTGAGAATGCTTGAATTTCAAGGTTTGGAAAGTGCTTGATTTCTGGATCAAGCCTTTGAAAGTGCTTCCTACTCTAACTGAACAGTTTTGCAATAAAGTGCAATCTAACGTTTGATTAAAAGCCTAAATCTGGAAAAAGTTATTTATAGGTGAAACCAGAAGTTTTCAAATACAGACACGTTTTTTTTTCTCGGTGGCTGAAGTTGAATCAGACCAAACTTTTCTCGTTCTAGATAAACTAAAATTAGCTAAATTGTTTCTATTTGCAAAATGGAAGAAAAGTTACCAAGAACATTTAATTTTTTTGTTTTTGTAACTTTGTTTTTTTTTTATTGTGTTTAGGTATTTCATTCGAACAGGAAGCTCATTTACCTTAATACAATTTGTTTTGATTGTTTCAGTGTAATGAATATTTATTACAGCTAATTTCTAAACTTCTTATTGAGTAATTGAAATAAAGGTTGTCATTTATATCATAAGTAAAACAATGTTATTGAAATTGGGAGATCTATTTTGTTAAAATAATGATTTGATTTGTTTCAAACCGTAACATTTAGTTTTATTTAGTTTACCTTATTCCTTCAGTAGAATGTAGAATACTACCATAAAAAATATGGATAAAAGTAATAAATGATATCATATAATAGCGAATTTAAACTGTTTCTTTGTTGTTGTTCATTTGTATTGTTTTAACTCCAAAGCGTGGGGCTGGAAAGGTTTGAAAACTTTTCTTAAAAATGCTTGAAAAGCGTTTGAATTTTAAAGTGGGAAAAGCGAACGAACCCTGACCGGCTCTCCCTGCTCCGCAGCACACTGAGCAACGAGGTGGGTCCAGATTGCTACGAGCTGCAGGTGTGTGTGAAGGACTACTGCTTCGCCCGAGAGGACCGCACCGTGGGCATGGCCGTCCTGCAGCTCAAGGACGTGGCCTCTAAGGGCAGCGCCGCCTGCTGGCTGCCGCTGGGTAAGCGCATCCACATGGACGAGACAGGCCTCACCGTCCTGCGCATCCTCTCCCAGCGCAACAACGACGATGTGGCCAAAGAGTTCGTCAAGCTCAAGTCCGACCAGCGCTCTACAGAGGAGGGCCGTGGTTAAAAAAAAACAACAAAAAAAGGTCAGAGTGGGGCTTAAAACGCCACGTCTGGAGCTCAGTCAGACAGCCACTGCCCGGCGGCTCTCCTGAGTCACCACAAGTCACTGCCAGGGTAATCCAGAGTTGTAAAAGCACAGATAAGACAGGAGGCATCACACACTCAGTGCTGTAAATACTTTTATTCCAGTGGTGAAGACGCAAAGCAAAGACGAGCATCACCAAGTCCACCAGTGTCTTTATGGTTGCCGATATGTTTTAATGATTCATTTTGATTAGCGATACAGTTTCCCTATTTGCCGTGGAGAAACACACACACTTACTTGAGTGATCAGGTTGAGAATTATCTTGTAGCCTCTAAATATTTTTAGCCTTCTTTCTCACTTTCTCTTTTTTTTTTAAATTTAAGTTTCTGCCCTGTCATCCCTTCCCTGGTGTTGCCCACTCAGAGAAGGGACCGCAAGTGCCAACAGATAATTACTGAAATATGCCAAGACCATTTCCAAGCACAACAGGACCGACCGTCCACCCGACACGCGACGCAAACGGGCTCAAAACATTCCAGATACCAGAAGCAAAGCGCTTTTAATTTATCACTCGAGTTTATTACTTTCTTATTCTAGATCTATATTTATATTTAAATAATTCTATATATGAACATACATATACAAAATATATAAAGGGAAAAATATATGCGTACAGGATTATTCGATGGCTGTCATCGTAGTCTGTCTTTCCGTGCGTCCACCCTGTAACAGAGCACTGCCTGACACCCTCAAGGCCTTTCTGTCCCATTGACCCTTGCCCTCTGTCTGCGTCCTGTGGGACAGCATGGAGAGAGAGAAATCTGATGAAAGCACACATCTGAGCACTGTGATTCATCAGATAAGTATATGTGACCGAGTGAGTGAGTGAGTGAGTGAGTGAATGAATGAGAATGGACTCGACCTCATGTAATCACATAGAGAAGCCATCGAAGATCCATTTAGATTTTATTGGTTTGTTTACCATTTTAAGGCCAAAACTTTCAGTTTTTTTCCGGTTTTTTCTAACCTTTGTGTTTTTACTGCAAACATTCCTAGCAGCCCAGTCTGGGTCTGACAGCCGTGCAATACAGCAGAGAGATTAAGACCCATGTCGTTTCCTTTCAGAATAAAAGCACCTAACTGCCAAATAAGGAGGAAGGGGAATTATTTAACAAACGAATACATGCATAGAGAAAATATTTTTGCAAAGTAGCATCATATGAAGTGCAACATCTCGCCCATCACTAACCTGAGAGTGAGCGCAGGTCTTCAATATTACCACTATTGTTTAGCTGTGTGATGCCTTTTCACTTTTTGAATCATTTTTACCACAAACTTTGTTTCTTACTGAATTTTAGTAAGATTGACCAAAACAAAACAAAACATTTGAGCAACAAGGCAATTCAAAGTCCTTTAAAACATAAAAACAAACAACAATCACCGACTAAGAAACCAGTGTTCATATCACATAAAGGCCCAAGAAAATACATGGAAGTTTGTGGTTTTAAAGTTACAAAATGTCAAAAGTTCACTACTTTTACGAGACACATGTCATGAGCTTCACTCTGAAATCCAGAAAAGCCTCCAGTAAAGGGCTGCTGATCCAAACCAGAACTGGTCTGCATCCCACGTTTGGAAGACATTATAATGTACAGAGACGTTTCCAATACTCAGTCACTGTAAAACTCATTTGTTGTCCTATGTTGTTTTGACTTTCAATAATTATCTAAAAGATTTCAGGAAAAAAAAAAACATTAAATCCCTTGAGAGTTAAAACATTTTAGATTCTGTTAGCTTTTCATCAATCTATGTGTTTACAAAACCTCTAAAAACATAAGTATTTTTCGGAGTTTTGTTTCTGTAAAAACTTAAAAGAATAAAGTAGAAGAAATGTGTTCAGGACTCAAAGAGATGTATTTCTGGGTCTTGAGTAATTCAAAAGGCCCCATTATTGAACAAAGTGGACCAACTGAACTCTATGCATCTGATCTGTAAACTCTATGTAGATGAGTCCTTCCTGAATCAGTCTTACAATGTTTACATGGTGGATTATTAATCTAATTAGAGCAGCACAAGTGTCTGATATGTCATAAAAGTCGTCTGCTTTCTGGGCCAAATATCAAAAGCTTTTGTGGCGTCGATCAGACTGAAGTTTTGTTGATGTAGGAAAAGATGATCCTGAAGCAGAAGCGGATCGTTGTAAATAGCTGCCATGTAAAACACGCGTCAGAATACGTGAAGTGAAATTTGCTGCTCTGTTGTAGACTTGAATTTAGTATGGAGCGACACAAGCAGGTGATTATCAAGCGCAAACAGGATTCCAGTTTGAGTGTGGAGCTACTGCTGAAAGATATAGGAAGGCCGTGTACATAATGGAGATGAATTACAAGCCATATGGATCTACTGAAGGCGCGTGATTAGGAATCAAAATGAGTTTCTGACTTTCACTCTGGCAGAACCCACACCGTTACACCATGTGGGCTACAAAGGTCTTTAAAAAAAGTATTTATAAATGTTGTGTAACTATGGCATGTACAAGGTCTTTTTATTGGAAGAAAACATCTGCACAATCTTTTAATTAAAAAAAAGTCATACAACTGACATCTAGCTGGAAACGCCACGAAAATAATCTTTATTTATTGCTGTTGACAATGATTCTGTAGTCGAGGAAGGTCTTCCTCCTTCTGGGCCGTCGGGTTTGAAGCTGAAGATGGAAGTAGATGAAGCACAATTAAAACCACATACATGACACACGGAGGCGGACAGACATGCATGATCACGGCCCCCCCCCACCCTTTGCTCTGTCCAGCTGGCCAGCCAAACCACATGGGGGCGCCGGTAGTGTACTTCCAGAAACGGTGCATGACGGGAACAAGAAAAAAAGAAACCGTGTCGTGTCAGCACGCATTAATTATTTGATGTTCAATGCCAATTGTTGTCTTCTATATTTTGATATTTGGATTGTTTTCTATTTTTCAAATGTTTGTGAATATATAAATATGTATTACTGATGACGTGTAGTGGGTACAAAGTACTGGCATGAGAATTTTTTTACACAAAAGATGTTTCTAATTTAGCTTTTGTTTTATTATTCTGGTTGTTGGGGCCGAGGCTCCTGAGACGACAGTCCAACTGTGTTTCTGCTACCAATAAAATATGGAAAACAGGAATTTTACACTTTTGTCTGTCGCTTTGGGCAAAGATGAAGCTACATTTACACTGATGTGGATACATTTGTAGACATTTCTGGTCAAAAATAATGTGTGAAAAGTGGCCAATATGATGCTTTTATTGTAGCTGTATATGTTTTAAAAAAAATAATCAACCTGACTTTTTAGTACATCTGTTGGAGATGAAAATGTAAAGGACTTTCATTTTTAATAAGAATCACCAAAGTCACAATTGTTGGCTTTAGACAATCTAAAAAATTCTGAGTCATTCCTGTGTTGAAACCATGTTCTTGACAGACATCCATTTATTCAGCAGAGCTCATGTTATACAATCCCACAGCATCACAGATTCTCCACCTTAACAGTGGGCATAAGGTGCCTTTTCACAAACCTTGCTTTATTTGAAAAAAAAAAAAAAAAAGAAAATTTTTTTAGACTGATCTGACCAAAGCAGAGTAGAGATTGCCAAACACCACATGTTTACGTTTGTGATGGTAACACAGAACAAACTTCTTGCCTGGGGTGTCTTAACAAACCAGCTGATCTGTGGAAAACTTCTAGTGCTGATTTCTAAAACTTAAAACTGCTGCAGACGATGTCATTTTGGCATCTTAACAGTGAGCTTTGGATTTTCTTCCTTTTCCGTCCTCACTGTGTGTGGGACGTAAATTGCTGTCTATGGGAGATTAAACAAACGGGTCTCTAATGCCAGATTTATATCGGAGACAAATGGAAAGACATGATTTACTATTCAGAAGTTCCTTGGAAATCTTAAAAAATGAACTGTTTACGTATTCGTTGCACCTGGGATTTTGTTAATATACTTTTTCAACATGTCAGCTTCAAATTTAAGCCTGGACATTTCTACATGATCAGTATAGACCTAGATATAGTATCGGTGATCAGTAATCCTGGACTCATTAAGTTAGAAGAAAAAATATAACCCAAGGGATCTTATAGACTAATTTATGTTTGAAAATAGTAGCGGCACTAATGGTCGGAAAGGCGTTTAAATTTCAGAATGCAGCATTCAGCATATGGAGTAGTGCTCTTCTAGGATCTGCGTAGAAAAGAGATCTTGAGGGAGTCTGGGATGACTAATTCGTCTGCGCTGAGGGCCGGGGGAGGCGAGTAGGGAACGGTGACGGGGAACGCTCTCCTCACGTCCATGAGGAGCTGTGGAGGCTGACTGTCAGAGCGGCTTCTGACGAGCTCCTATGGGAACAGAGAAGACCATCAGCACCGACCTGAGAGGCATCATGTTGCTGAGCCCACATCCCAGATTTTTAGTTTTTTTTTTAAACAGAGGCGGGCGGTATACCTGGACGGTGCGAATGAAATTCAGAGAGACTTTTTCATCAAGATCACTGTGGGGAGTGTAGAGTGTCAGGATCTTCATAATCTGCAGAACGAAAATAAATACCCAGTGAGGCTTGGAGTTAGAAAATGCCACTGTTGAAACAAATTCCTTCCGGAAGTGAGAAACGGACCCACCTGCTTGCAGGAGAGAGCGGTGCAGGTCCGGACGATGGCCTCAGCATCCGCATCCGTCTTTTTCCCCACCTGCAGCAGCTGAGCTGCCTGGATGAGCGGCTCCAGTGTGGCCACAGCGCCCCCTGCTGCCAGGCCTCGGCTGCGCAGCCATTCTTCCAGCACACTGACATTGTAACTGAGGGAATTAAAGACAAACAATAAAAATGTTTGCCGGTAAATGAGTTGGATGTGTTGGAAGGGCTGTCAAAGATTTGCCACAGCCCACAGGTTCATTTCCTTTCCCATTTCAACATGGAGCCTTGAACGCATCATTCCAACCACAAACTAGAAAGTAATCCATGTGATTACATTCAGCATAAAGTCATGAGCAATTTTAAAGTGGAATAAACTTTCTAAATGCTTTTCAAAATTTTGAACAAAATGTTAAACATTATTTTTTTAAGTCTTCACTTGAGTTCCATCTCTCTCCAATTCCACTGGCAGCTTTATGTGCTGAAGACTTATTTATTTCACCATAGGTGTTTCTTTATGTTCAGTGCCACATATAGAATTTTCCATGTAAGCCAGATAAATCAGACTAGTGAAAATGTTAAGTGGGACAAGTCACATGATTAAAAAAACAAAACTGAAACTAGTGGCAACCATTTAAACCATCAATTTAAATAAAATCCAAGACAAATGACAATCTGGTTAAAGTAGATCTGTGTGTGCCTGATCAGGGAAGCATGGAGGAGCTGCAGAGATCTGTCGCTCAGGTGGACAAATCTGTTTACAAGAAAAACTAAAACATCATTTTTGGATCTCAAAACTCGAGTCTGATTTTTGTACCACAAACAAGTCAGATGGTATGATGATTAAAAATAAATAAATGAATAAATCTTTGAATTTTTAAACAGTGGAAGCTTATTCCACAGATGAGCACCTTAGTATGGATGTACCAATACCTTTCGGCCTTTTTCCTTCCTTAATTAAAGACATTAAAGTCACTAAATGGATTAAAACAAAAAGCCCAGGCTGGGGCGTTTATTTGCGACCGTGTACCGTATTTGCAGGCCGCGGCTCCAGCAGCACATGTCTTTCCTCAGCAGCAGGTTGTTGAGCGCAGAGGCGCAGATGAGGTAGGTCATCTGGCGGAAAGCTTGCTCCGCCAGACTCTGGGGCAGAGCCTGGCGGCTCAGGGCGGCGTGAAGCGCGCCGAGCTGCCTCAGCACAGACGCCATGGTGGGAGCGTCGGCGCCGAGCGGCCGAGGCTCCGAGCCCGCCCGCTTCCTGGAGACCACCAGCTTCACCGCCGAGCCGGACAGACCGGCGATGGTGTCGCTCTCCAGGAGGGCCGGGACTGAGGCGGAGAACGAGAAGGAGAGTTATGAAGTTTAGTGGAGGGAAGAGCGTCAGCAGCACGTCACTGTAGTTACCGATGAGTTTCTGCAGCTGTGTCTCGGTGATGGAGAGCAGCTGCTGATAGACCTGGATACAAAGGTCACTCAGGGAGCGGATCAAGTCGCTCAGGTCGGTCGTCATAGGAACGAGCTCATCCGAGTCCAGGCTCTGAGAAGAAAAACACCAAAGCGTTGTTATCATGGAAACCACAATCAGACAGCATGTACAGTTTAAAAAAAAAAACAAAGTCCCGTCAGGAAACTGAAAATGACCAGCAGGCGTCGGCTACCTGTTTTGGAGAATGTTGGGTCAACAGGTCGTGCAAAAGAGCAACATTTTTCAGCCACAGAGCAGTCATGTCCAGATCAGAGGTTTGCTTCTGAAGGAGGAAAACACTGTTACAACAAGATCACACTGACGGAAAAGATTTTTTACAAAACATTTCATTTCTCCAAGTGCTTGAAAGTTGGCTGCAGGTCCCTTTCCACCCCAACATGATGGGATCTGCCTCCATAATTACATTTCGCTGCTCCCTTCTGGCACATGCAGAGCAACCAGAGCTCCGGTTACCTTGACAGCGGCCTTGATGGCGATGAGGGCGGCGCTGCAGAGCGAGCGAGCGCGAGCCTGGTCTCCGCTGCAGTCGGCCTGACGGACGCAGAGGAAGATCACGGTGGCCGGCAAACCGGGAGGCAGAGCCAGCGCGGCTTCGGAGCGGAGGTCTGAGGGACAGCGAGAGGATCGGAGAGGAGTTTAAGAAACGTGACCGAATAATTGTCACTAGGGATGTGCCGATCAGGTTTTTTCCTGCCGATCCAGATACCGATCACCCCTGAGGGAAAATCGCCGATTCCGATTCCCGATACCGATCACATAATTATTATTTATTTATTTTTTATCATAAACACTACTGTTACATTATGTGGTTACATGAATTCACCTTAATTTAGACAAAAACTTGTTTTTGATAACTTTTCCAAAAACTAAACAAAACAGGCATTGTGCAAATTGTACTGCTATCAATAATACTATCTTTAACAGACTGATAACATATGA